>JAXIVJ010008511.1:0-5000 GCA_036785665.1 Chirona hameri
ACACAGAACGCCAGGCAGCAACCCAGATCTGCACAATCCAGATAAGTCCTTCGCTTGACAAAGCAGCATTGCCTCGTCAAATTTCCGGAAAGCCGTTGGTAATTTTCTACCTCGCATTAACAGACTCCACGACGATATAATAAGTGTCAAGTTTAAGAAAGCTTCCAAGGATACAGATACGAAGAAGTTGTCAAATCTGTAGAGTTCGGTCGACTTAGAGGTCATCCAATAGGCGGTAAACGCCAGAATTCCGACGGCTTCAAGCAGACTGATCACCACTGGAGCCCTGTACCAGCTGTAGGTTAGCGTGGAGCGACCGTGAATGGCCCCACACACGGGGAGTACGCCGGTCAGGACGCAGGTGACCCTCCAGAGAACCGGCAGCTGCCGTAGCACCGACCGCGATCCAGGCGCCGGTCCCGCCGGAGTCATCTTCGCTGCACCCTGGCGACTCTGTGGCCCGGCACGTGTGGCGTGACCCGGCACGTGGGGCGTGACCCGGCACGTGGGGCTTCCGTTCGCGGAACGGTCTCGAATGCGTCTGAGGCCAGCTCAGAAACGCTATCGCCTCGGACCGTGCTGCCACATGTGTCACAACACTAGGTGGGTGTTGTGAATAGCGGTGATCAAGCGACATCAAAAGACATCGTTAGCGAAAATCGACTAGACTGTTGGCCACCGCATTGCAAACTGTTCACCGGAGTGTCGGCATATTGATTCGATGGCAATCGCCAGCCTGTATGCACATCGGGCCGGCCCAGCTGTATATGCTGCAGACTATTACGACGTTTGCATAGGCAGATTCAATGCGCTATATGTATAGATACAATGCGCTATACCAGCCAGTGTTCAACCCATGTTCTGAATAGCCAATGGAGTGGCTTGTACATTGGACACCGTATCGAACGCGCCCAGTGTTGTACATTAACGAGCTCAGGCTGCCGCTGCCCCCACGGTGTCTAAGCGATTTTGTGTTGAATAATTTTCGTACCGTACTCTGAACTTGTTTATGGTCAGACGAGCTTAGTATTCTGAGGTTTGTAAAAACAGCAAGAATGGGTCATAAGCGTAGAAACGGGGATGGGACAGGGCCCATGACCCCTTCACTTTCGGCCATTTGTTGCTAAAATATTTTATTTTGCCTGGCGAGATAAATATGTGATGGCGAAAGGTTTGCCAAGGCCAGGATCAGGCACGAGGATGCATTCTGGATCCGCCTACCGGCGTATCCAGAAAATCTTCAAGGGGGGGGGGGGGTCATCAATTGCAGTGGTGCCCCTACCTATACCCAAATTTGAAAACTCAACGGATTTGGTCCGCTATATTTTGAGGGTGCCCCCATTTCAGCATTTTTTGTTTCTTAATTGACAACGTTGGCTATAGGTATTAGCAATATCAGTTGTACCCTTTCTATCATTTGAAGTGCCGCGGATGGTGCTAAAATATATTATTTGTACAGTCAAGGGCGGCCCTGCAGACGGCTGATGAAGAATTGACGAAGAGGGAAGTCGAGGTTCGTGACCAGGGGGAGAGGGGGGGGGGGGGGTTGAAAGCCCTTTTTTACGGGCAGTAAATCTTATGCATGCGATAAACTGTTATTGCGCCAAAATTTGAGGTTTTAAGCGGGTTGGAGAACCAATTTTTGTTATTGGAACCAGCATGCAGGGTAAAAACAAGGAAATATGTCAGGAGCAAAAGGTGGTGCCAAAAGACATGTTGCCCCCCCCCCCCATTTAAGGCCAAAAGTGGGGCCATGGCCCCCCATATCCCCCCCCCCTGCGGCCGCCAGTGTGTACAGTCTATATTAGATGCTTGTGTATGGGAATACCACTGATTGATTTGCGCCGCGTAGCGGCGCGGAATTTTTTGCTTTATTTTGTTTTTGCCTGAATAACTAGGCCCTAACAAAATCGAAAGGTTCTATAATCTATATGCATCAGCCCAAGAGGCCCCTCGAGTTCGATACGTTGTTGTCTCTGGTATAAGGCACGTTGGTGCCCCTTCATAGCCCAAGGGACGGGAGGCATGAAGGAACATTTTTTGGCATAATTTAGCACTTTTAATTTAGCATCATTTCGCGAGTTTTTTCTTCAGCGACCAATGTTTGTGATTTCATGGCGACACCAGACCATTGTTTTCCCTCCTGGATTCAAGGAGGCACAGTGCCCCGGTGTCTCCCCTCGCCCCACAGTGCCGCCTACCGTCACGATGGTGCCCCTGGCACACCGGCGCGGTGGTGCCCTTGGTTCACCTTGGTGCCCTTGGTGGTGTCCCTGGTACACTGGTGCGGTGGTGCCCTAGGTTCAAAGAACACTGAATTATTTGCGCGGCGCGGATTTTTTTGCTTTATTTTGGTGGTGCCCCGGCGCTGTGGTGCCCCCAAGGCGCGGTGGTGCCCCCCACGGCCCGGTGGTGCCTCCACGGCGCGGTGGTACCCTTGGTTCAAAGAACACTGAATTATTTGTGCTGCGTAGCGGCGCAGATTTATTTTTTATTTTGGTGCTGCTCCACGGCCCGGTAGTGCCCCCACAGGGCGGTGGTGTCCCCATGGCCCAAGGGGGAGGGAGTCATGACCCCCGTGACCCCCCCCCCCCCCTGGATCCGCCACTGCATAGCCAAGGGGGAGCGCCCCCCCCCCCCCCCCCCCCCGAGGCCAGGAGGGCCCTTTTCGGCGCGCGCAGCGCGCCGAAAAGGGCCCTCGCGCGCTAAAAGCTGGCTGCTTTGTCTGCTTGCGGCCCTTGCGCTGCTTTTTGGGCGACAAAGCTGGCTGCTTTGTCGCCCAAAAGCACGGGCGACAAAGCAGCCAGCGCAGTCCGATTAGAAGAGTCGCTGGGCAGATTGGAGGGGCTCCTGGGCAAGTCAGAGGGGCCCTTGGCTAGATCGAAAGGGTCTCTGGGCCGGTCGGAAGGCCCTTAAACATTCCGGATGAGTTCCTAGCCAGACTGAAGGGGCCCCTGGGTAGATCGGAGGGCCCTGAGCATGTCGGCAGGGCGACAAAGCAGCCAGTGCAGTCCCTCGCCAGGTCAGAAGGACCTGTGAACAGGCCGAATGGGCCCCTTGACACACAAGAGGGGCTTCTTGGAAGGTCAGAGGAGTCCCGGGTCAGACCGGAAGGGCCAAAAACACGTAGAGATCCCAGATGAAGATTAAATACAAAGAGGACTTACTCCACAAGGCAAATATTAAAAGCGGAGTTTTCGGGTATATTGTAACACCCTTCGTCAGGGTGTTATAATATACCCGAAAGCTCCGATTAACATTTGTCCTGTAGAGGAAGCCCTCTTTGTATTTTATATATATCACCCACTCCACATCATGTCTTTTCGCTTCGCGAATCCTAGATGAGTCCCTGAACAGGTCGGAGTGGCGTTGAAAAGGTCGGAGGGTCCCCAAGACGATCTGAAGGGACTATGGGCCTTTCAACAGTAAGAATGCAGTTGTCCAGGGAATACAACACTTTTGTTGCGCCGCTCCGTGGCACAATTTAACTACAAATTAAATTATATGCGGGTTAGAAGAGAACAAAATCGGCCCGTTTCTCGGCGCATTTATGTGTTATGTTGCTACTTTCCTATATAATTGGGCAAAATAGTTCACTTTAACACTTTTTTACCGCATTTTTAAACGCACAATATAACATTTTTAGAGGTCGGCACCATACGCAATGCGACGCATTGATGGGAATGCGTATCCAGGGCATAAGACTCAAAATTTTCGCTCCGCTCCGCGGCGCAATTTATTTAAGAGTTCCAGGTCTTGAGCTTAACAAATATTCAAAGTTGGTATAGTTGATTCCAAATTGGTGTCGCTGGATCAGAAGTTTATATGGCAGTTTGCTAACTCTAGCTCCTAAAAGTTGGTATGGCCTATGCCATACTTGTCATACTGCATTTTCCATCCTTGTAACGTGCCTTTACATCCGTTTTGTTTGCCCTTTCAACGCTTGGGAAAGGGGCCCTTTCAACGCTCGGGAAGGGGCCCTTTCGAGGCGCCGACCCCCTGGACGAAATCCTGGCTACGTGCCTGGCCAGGATAGCCCAAATTTGCAAAACAAATATTGGATAGGTTTCTCTCAAGACGAGATCACTCGACATCACACGACGAGATCACTCGACATCACACGACGAGATCACAAGACAGGTTTCACTGCCCCCCCCCCCCATACACACACTTCTCGTGACGTTCCTACATACCTGGAATGGGAATGGAATACACCGTCGATTCACTCTGTTGTTTATGTAATATTGTGCTTAACGACGACCTGTGTTATATGATCGGCCAATAATTAGATTGTTAGGTATACGGTGATTTATATGTGGCGGAACACCGACCACCAGCATACTGCGGATTGGCTACAGCCTGCATGACACGGGTGGCTGAGTTGGTTTTGGTGATTGAGTGAATGTGAATAAAACGATGCACTGCCAAAATAATCGATTAATTCGCAAGCTATCGATATTGGAATGATGAGCAATTATAAAAACAATAAGCTAAATTCCGTTAATTGTGATTTTAATACATACAAAACTATTATATTTGTAATATAGGTATGCTTGCTCCGTAGCAATCGTATCACTGCCGCTTTTGGAATATTTGACTGGCACCCAGACATTGTCGTACATATCCACTAACCCGCCATTGACTGGGTGGGGGGGGGGGGGGCGTTTAACGCCCCCCCCCCTGATTAATTTTCGCAATAGCTGAAAAACTAATAGCGCTATCAACGAGAAACTTCGGGTACCTGCTTATACATCATTGTTACATCTTGTGTGAAAAAATCAAGAAATCTCGTCGATTTTTTTTTCTCTCGAGTTATAGCGAATTTAGTGACGTCACTACACACGAGTTTTACACCAAAATCAGCTAAACTTTGCGAGGCCGTACAAATGCCACATTTGAAGCAAAATGAAATCGAAAAATGCCAAAAGATAGCAAATTGCAACGACTACGAACGGCTATCTCGGATTTTTGAACATTTTACTTTTTGACCCCCAATAACT
>JAXIVJ010008511.1:10000-55266 GCA_036785665.1 Chirona hameri
TCCCCCGGCCGTGACACACGGCCCTGCCTCTGTCCACCCTCCCCCGGCCGTGACACACGGCCCTACCCGTGTCCACCCTCCCCCGGCCGTGACACACGGCCCTGCCTCTGTCCACCCTCCCCCGGCCGCAACACACGGCCCCCTGCCTCTGTCCACCCTCCCCCGGCCGTGACACACGGCCCTGCCCCTGTCCACCCTCCCCCGGCCGCAACACACGGCCCTGCCTCTGTCCACCCTCCCCCGGCCGTGACACACGGCCCTGCCCCTGTCCACCCTCCCCCGGCCGCAACACACGGCCCCTGCCTCTGTCCACCCTCCCCCGGCCGCAACACACGGCCCCTGCCTCTGTCCACCCTCCCCCTGCCGTGACACACGGCCCTGTCCCTGTCCACCCTCCCCCGGCCGTAACACACGGCCCTGCCCCTGTCCACCCTCCCCCGGCCGTGACACACGGCCCTGCCCCTGTCCACCCTCCCCCGGCCGTGACACACGGCCCTGCCTCTGTCCACCCTCCCCCGGCCGCAAAACACGGCCCCTGCCTCTGTCCACCCTCCCCCGGCCGTGACACACGGCCCTGCCCCTGTCCACCCTCCCCCGGCCGCAACACACGGCCCCTGCCTCTGTCCACCCTCCCCCGGCCGTGACACACGGCCCTGCCCTGTCCACCCTCCCCCGGCCGTGACACACGGCCCTGCCTCTGTCCACCCTCCCCCGGCCGTGACACACGGCCCTGCCCCTGTCCACCCTCCCCCGGCCGTAACACACGGCCCTGCCTCTGTCCACCCTCCCCCGGCCGTGACACACGGCCCTGCCCCTGTCCACCCTCCCCCGGCCGCAACACACGGCCCCTGCCTCTGCCCACCCTCCCCCGGCCGTGACACACGGCCCTGCCCCTGTCCACCCTCCCCCGGCCGTAACACACGGCCCTGCCCCTGTCCACCCTCCCCCGGGCCGTGACACACGGCCCTGCCCCCTGTCCAACCCTCCCCCGGCCGTGACACACGGCCCTGCCTCTGTCCACCCTCCCCCGGCCGCAACATACGGCCCCTGCCTCTGTCCACCCTCCCCCGGCCGGTGATACACGGCCCTGCCCCCTGTCCACCCTCCCCCGGCCGCAACACACGGCCCCTGCCTCTGTCCACCCTCCCCCGGCCGTGACACACGGCCCTGCCCCTGTCCACCCTCCCCCGGCCGTGACACACGGCCCTGCCTCTGTCCACCCTCCCCCGGCCGTGACACACGGCCCTGCCTCTGTCCACCCTCCCCCGGCCGTGACACACGGCCCTGCCTCTGTCCACCCTCCCCCGGCTGTGACACACGGCCCTGCCTCTGTCCACCCTCCCCCGGCCGTGACACACGGCCCTGCCCCTGTCCACCCTCCCCCGGCCGTGACACACGGCCTTGCCTCTGTCCACCCTCCCCCGGCCGTGACACACGGCCCTGCCCCTGTCCACCCTCCCCCGGCCGTGACACACGGCCCTGCCCCTGTCCACCCTCCACGCCTCTGCCACACGGTCCCGCTTCTACCACACCCCCTGTCGGGCCCACGGCTCTCGGAAAGAAGGTGGCGGACACGTGCCCTCTCCCACCGCAGAGAGGAGGCGGGACATTCCAGATTGGCAGACCGTAGCGGGCACCCAATGGCGCCTGTCCCCCCCCCCGCCCCCGTCATATCCTGACTCACTCCCCCTCCTGTCCTGACACCCCTCCGACCGGTGCAGGGCCGGACCTTCACTCCGTTGCTCGGCCGCGTAACGGAGCTGCTTGTTTGAGAAACGGTCCCAGGCACCAGGCACGCAGCCAGCATTTGTATCAGGGGGGGGGGGGGGGCAGGGCCTCCTCTAACATGTTAACGGGGGGGGGGGGGTGCAGAACCTCCTCTAACATGTTAACGGGGGTGGGGTGGGGGGGGGGGGGGGGTGCAGGGTGCAGGGCCTCCTCTAACATGTTAACGGGGGGGGGGGCAGGGCCTCCTCTAACATGTTAACGGGGGTGGGGGGGGGGGGGTGCAGGGTGCAGGGCCTCTAACATGTTAACTGGGGGAGGGGGGGGGGGTGCAGGGCCTCCTCTAACATGTTAACGGGGGGGGGTTGCAGGGCCTCCTCTAACATGTTAACTGGGGGGGGGGAGCAGGGCCTCCTCTAACATGTTAACGGGGGTGGGGGGGGGGGGGGGTGCAGGGTGCAGGGCTTCCTCTGACATGTTAACTGGGGGGGGGGGGGGGGGGGTGCAAGGCCTCCTCTAACATGTTAACTGGGGGGGGGGGGGGGTGCATGGCCTCTTCTAACATGTTAACTGGGGGGGGGAGCAGGGCCTCCTAACATATTAACGGGGGGGTGCAGGGCCTCCTCTAACATGTTAAGGGGGGTGCAGGGCCTCCTCTAACATGTTAACTGGGAGGGGGGTACAGGACCTCCTCTAACATGTTAACTGTGTGTAAGTGTGTGGGGGGGCTGGGGGGGGGGGTGCAGGGCCTCCTCTAACATGTTAACTGGTGGGGGGGGGGGGCTGCGCCCCCCCCCCCCCCCCCGTGAAGCCGCCAGTCCCCCCCCCCCCCCAGTCGAGACAAATTCGCGTCACTGGGGGGGGGGGGGTCTATTTGTCATCGGATGTATATACAAACGACATCGGTGGAGTAAATGAAGGCAAAAATCTTAAATACACGCACATTTAATAACGAGAGCGATACAATAAATAAATATAACTCGATAATAATTTTATGGCAAATATCGCTTCAGTTTCGGCGCAGAAAAGACGTTTCGGACCAGTGTCTGGACAACGAATAAGTGCTTTTTGGTGGCAATCGGCACAGTGGAAGGATAAGTTTGTTTCCTTTGCCAGGGACTGGTTCCAAGAGAATGTAGTGCTTGGTCCACAAATGAAACCAAACCAAAGAAGTACTCTCGTATGTCACGACCGGTTGAAGGCCTGATGTGGCCCTCAACCGGTTAGAGGGCCTTGGGACCTGGACCCCTCCAGGCCGCCGGGTGGTCCATTGATATTTGGCCGTCTGAGATACCCCAGGCTGATCTGTGTTGATATTGTCCAGATCTGAGAGGGCTTTATGCTCATCAGAGCAGCTCGGTCGATCTGAGAGGGCCCTCGGCCGGTCTGAGAAGTGAGAAGCCCAGGTCAGATTTCAGAGGACCCCTTCGTAAGTCTGAAGAGGGAGCTACTGCACTCTGAGAGGACCCTCGAACAGTCTGACGGGGCCTTAGGCCGGTCTGAGAATACCCTATGCAGGTCTGAGAGGGCACGCTGAGAGGGCACAGCGCTTATCGCTCGCATGGAATCTGCTCTATCTTCTCTTGGCGGCTATTTTCACAGCAACGGCCTCAAAGTTAACGTAACCAAGTTCGAGCTTCTCATACTCGGAACCCGACAAAATTTGCGCTCACTTCCGTCCTTTACGGTTAACTTCCGCGGTACTTCCCTGACCCCCACTACTCAAGTAAAAAACCTCGGAGTTATCTTTGATCAGCATCTCTCGTGGGACCCTCATGTGACTGCCGTCTCACGTAAATGCTGCGGCATCCTGACTGGCCTGTCCCACCTCAGACACTACCTTCCACCCGAAACCCTCCCGGAAATCGTCAACGCCCTCGTGATCTCCCACATCCGATACTGTCTGGTTGTTTACGGCAACGGCTCCGCCAAAAATCACCTTCGCATCGAGAAGGTTATTAACTTTGCGGCTCGAGTCATCTCGGGAAAACGTAAATATGACCACGTATCGGGTGTGCGTGATTCACTTCGGTGGCTTGACGCTCCTAGTCTCTCCCACTATCAAACCCTGTGCCTGCTCCAGAAAATCCGTAGTACCGGCCAGCCGGAATCACTCGCAGACCTGTTTACTGCCAATCGTGAACGGCCCGATCGCGGTAGGTGTACTAGGCAGGACGATCAGCTGTTTGTGCCTGGGGCGCGTACTGAGGCCGGGAAAAGGAGATTCGGGTATCGAGCCGCCCACATGATGATCTCACTGCCTCCGGATTTCCCTACGATGTCTGTGGGACGGTTTAGGAGGGCGCTCAAGGTCGAGCTGCTCACATCGAACCATGTTACCTGATCTGACTGTGATGAATGTCGTACGCTGTGCTGTGTGGTCGTACGCTGTGCTGTGTGTCATGTGTCATGTCTAGATTAGTTCATTTTAAAAGAGTGATTTATTTTTATCCGTTTGTTCGCCCTATTTACAACTGACTGAAAACCGTAATAGCCACTGTTTTTGTGGATGGTTTGCTTTTGGTACAATACAATACATGACAGGCCTGAGCTGGCCCTCTTCCGGTCTGAGAGGGCACCGTGCCGGCCGAGAGGAGCCTTGTCAGGCCTGATGGAGACCCTTCCAATCGTTTTTTTCGTTTTTCAGACGGTCCCTCTTGAGTTTGCTCGCCATATTGATTGCCTCTCGAACTTCTTGAGAGAGGCAGCTACTCCCCTTGCCCCCTCTTCCATCACCCCCGGGTTCGACCCACGGCATTTAACCGCTTGAGCCTAAGAGACAATGTGCCTCAGACCCATAGCTACAACTATTTCCCCAGCTGTTGACCCAGCTGTTGACCCAGCTGCAAACAGTTTTATTTTATTTATTTTTATTTTATTTATTTCATATGATCGCCAACAGAGCTACGCTCCACTGACAGGCAAAGTCGTGAAGATAAGATGTAACAATAAATACACAACGCAGCACACATATCACATAATCACACAGCTTAAAGTTTACAGTCACAAACTACAGGGTTAAAACGTACTTGATCACCTGTGCTCTAAAAGCTCCAAAACTGTCATAAAAGATGTCTGCGTTAAAAGCACTGCCTAAACAGGCATTCATTGCTCTAGGGAGCCGGCAGAACATCCCAGAGTCCACAGTTCTTACCTGTGTTCGAGGCACGGTTAAAACAGAGACGGTGCGGGTCGATCGAGGCGGCACGTGCAGGGGAAACGACTCGAGCAGGATCTGTGAGTCCACTTTCCCCCGCAGGATGTTCCTCAAGAAGAGCAGGTCATGCTGCACTCTGCGTGATGCTAAGGAAAGACATTTGAAATGGAGCAGAAGGCTACCATAAAAGAGAGAATTAGCTTGTCCGGAGCATGTATGAGTGAGTACCAAATGAGGAACTTGTGCTGCACTCGATCGACCCGCACCGTGTGGGAGTTGGCCGCCCCCGCCCAGACCACGCTACAGTATTCTAAAATCGAACGCACGTTCGCGAAATACGCAGCTAGCACTGTGCTCCGGTTGCATTTTGAAGTGCTAGTACCGATTTGAAAAGAACGAGTAAGGAGGTCTAGTGCTCGGTTGGCCCTGCTGACTATGTCAGAGACATGTGATGCAAAGGTTATTTTGGTATCTAGTGTTACGCCGAGGTCCCTAATTTTGCTTACATGATCCAGTTCGGTACTATTCAGAAAATATTTGGTCTGGACGGGTGCACGCCTGAGAGTCATCGTAAGCGATTTTCATTTTGCAGGGTTGAGGGTCAGTCCCCACCTGACGGACCACGCTGACAGATGGCTGAGATCCCTCTGCAGTAACAGTCCGTCAGCTGGAGAGGTGATTTTGCGGAAAATTTGGACATCGTCTGCATACAAAAGGCAGTCGGATTCCATGTTACTCGGTAGATCGTTAATGAACATCGAAAAGAGAAGGGGAGCCAAAAGTGATACTTCTGGAACGCCGGAGGTCACCGGTTTCCAGTCGGAGGGTTTACCGTTGATGATAACTGTCTGGCGTCTATCAGACAGATACGAGACGAACCATTCCAATGCAAGCTCCTTCAAGTGGTAGGAGTGTTTTAGCTTGTGAATGAGAAGCGCATGGTTGACGCTCTGCAAAGCGGCTGAGCAATCAGTATAAATGGCGTCCGTCTGCTATCCGTCGGATATGGCCTCCCACGCGTGCTTAAGATAAACACTTAGGTTCGTGCTGCACGAACGCCTAGGAATAAAACCATGCTGCTGCTGCTGCTGCTCAAAACCGGTACGACATGATGGAACAGTTCATCATAAACAACGCGTTCCAGTATCTTCCCGAAGAGAGGAAGCAGGGAAACAGATCTGTGATTTGATGGCTCTTTTTTGTCGCATTTCTTGAATAATGTATTATGTTTGCCTGCCCCCATCTCCGCGGGAAGACACCGGACCTCACCGACAGGTTATAAATCTTTGTAATGGGGATGACCAGCTCGTCCGCGCACCCCGTGATTATGCGAGCACTGCTGTTATCTGTCCCGCATGCCTTGTTGGGACTGACCATGGTGAGCGCAGCTCGCACAGCCGCCCCAGAAACACGTATACGACGCATGTTCTCGACTGGGTAGCCCGGGGCATGAGGAAGGTTCTGCACTCGTGGATCAGTGAACTTGGCAGCGAACGCCTCGTTCAGTGCGATCGCGCGATCCAGAGCGCTGTTCGGCACACGCTACTAGCGCTTTTCGCTAGCTGACGTCACAATTACGTCACGGAAACAGACGCAACAGGAAACAGGCAGAACTCACAGAAGCACTTGCAGACTGCTTCAGGGGCACATCACATCTGTTTGTTTTCATTTCAGTTAGATTTGTCTCATGCGCCACTATTGAAACACATTCGCTAGCGCTTTCGCCGCTTCTGCGATTTTCCACTAGCAGAAATAGCCTCTCCGCAGGGTCCATGGTTCCTATCATGACGTATTCCCATTCTGGCTTTTCATTGGCTGACGCCTGGTTGCCATGGAGAGCGAAAGCGCTACTAGCGCTACTAGCGGCCGCTAGCGTGTGTCCGAACAACGCTCAGGTCATCCGACACGAGTACGCGATCAGAGTTATAAAGCACCGGTGATATACATGATTTTTTAGTTACACATTTCAAAAACGACCAATAACGTTTCGGGTTTGTCTTAAAATCGTCGGTGAGCTTCCGCAAATATTCGAAATACTTAGAGCCAGACACAGATTTAAAAGCACGTCTCCTGTCCGCGAACTCAGCCTGGTTCGCCGGGGTGGGGTTTCTACGCAGCCGCCGGAAAGCCGCCTCCTTCAGCCGGAGAGCCAACCGCACCGCGCCATCGAACCACGGGGGTAAACGACGCCGGAGGATCACTGTGGGGACGTGGTCGGCGATGGCCGACTCCAGCAGGGTGTAGAATGTGTCTACTGCTTCGTCGACTCCGACGTCATCCAGTAGTCCCCACGGAATCAGGGAGAGACTCCGGCGCAGGCCGTCGATTTTTCCGTAAAAGAAAGAAAGAAGAGAGATTTCCACGCCTTGCTATGGGAGTCTAACGAACACCCCCTCGACAAATGGCGCAGCGCCGCAGTTAAGGTCCCCAGAAGTCATCAAAGGTAAAATTTGGCATCTTGTGGACTCTGCCCCAGCGCCTTTGCATCGCTTCGGGAACTAAGATCGCAGGAAATAAACAGAAAAATAATCCATAACTCTTGAAAAAGTGTCCCCCACTTAAGAACACCCCAATAGTTTAGCTTTAGGAAGTCACCAAAACGTTATGCTGGCTATTATTTGCTAAATAACAGTTTTCCGTGAATAATTGTTTACATAATTAAGATGACAATTATTTTAACATCATCGTGTTTGTCTCATCAAGCTTTCTTGCTTCAGTCTTGCTTGCTTTCAGTCACACCAATTATGATCGGTCCGCCCCTCAGTGGCGGACTGATCTCTCAGTGAGAGAGCGCTGGACTTCTGACCTATCCCGGTGTGGCAGCCCGGGTTCGAGTCGCTTCGGCGCTCGCTGTTTGCTCCTGACTGGGATGGCCTGCGGCCGGTGGCAGCGGTCGCACTCAAGGTCAGGTGACGTCAGTGAGCGGGGCGGACCGTGTCCAGGTATGTCGGGCACGTAACACTTCCGTCTCTAAATTCTGCCGGCCAACAGGAATTGCGCGATCGGGTGGTGAGGTCAGGACCTGCGCAACAAGCTCTGCTTAGCGTGGGTCCTGACCTCGGAAATCCATCCATACAAAACATTCGGACTACATTTATTTATTTTAAAAAAATCGGGTTTGGTCAATCAAAACTTCGATTTCAGGTCAAGGTCATGTGATGGCCCAGGTGGGTCATGTTGCTGCATATTGCGAGACGCGTCTCGACGAGACAAACATAATGTAATTTACGCCACTTAAAACTTTTTTCGAAGGTGAGTTTACCTGCCTCTGGATCTGAAGCCGTGACCTAAAATGACCTTTGGTCAACAATTACAGAGAGGTTGCGCTAAAGATCAGTCATTAGGTGGAATTGCGGGTCTCCCGCACCACCGTTTTCTCGTCATTTCCGAAAAAAATATTGTTGTTGAGGTCTTCTTCAAACATTCCGCCAGCAGGGTGCGGCCTATATCAGTGTGATCGGCTTCCTTGCACTCAGTTGCATTACTCCCATTACCTCTACGCTGTGTCATGCATACTTTTTCTAATTAATCATCACCACTTTATCATCACTCTCATTTAGGTGACGTAACTAGGTATATTCAATTAACTAATTAAATTAATGGCAGTTAAATATTCATAAACATTCAATGGACTTGTACGTAAAAATGCGCATACGTCTACTTAACGTTTGCCTTGATTACAAATCCTCTACCTCGTGCTTGTTTTATATGATGAGTAGCAATAGCAATACTTAGTTCCATAGGCGTAGGAACGGGGGGGGGGGAGGGGAGGGTCCATGGTTGGGGGGGCAGCAATGTTAATTGCCCCTCCCCTCCACCACCACTTTTGAACATTTATCCTCCTTCAATCACTGATATAGGTTCGATATGAATGCTTTAAAGTTGCGAAAATAATGATGAATTCACAACCCCGCAATACCAATAGGTTATAACCCATAAGCGTAAGAACCATGGTGACGGGGAAGCTAAGGCCCCACTTTTAAGGCTGGGAATCTGAGATCCAACAATATTAACTGCTCCCTACTTTTTAGCGATTTATAATTCTTCAATCACTGATATTGGTTCGATATGAATGCCATATTGTTGGAAGATAAATGATTAATTCACAACTTCACAATCATAGGCGTATACGCCTATGATTGTGAAGTTGTTAAACCCCTGTCCCCGCCCCAGCCCCCGTTCCTATAGGAACGGGGGTTGGGGAGGCACATGGGCTTCTACTTTGCGGCGGGGGGGGGGGGGGGGGGGGCAGTAAGGATAACTGCCCCCCCCCCCACACACACACAGACACTTTTGAGCGATTTATCCCTCATCGATCACTGATATTAGTTTTGAGATGAATGCCTTGAAGTTGGGACAATAACTATTTCACGACCTCGCGTAGGGAAGGGAGCGGGGCCACATGCGCTAGGGATGTCGCTGATGCAGTAACACTTGCTTCCTTCAAAATTAGACTAGATAAATACTTTACAGAGAAGGGATTAGTTCATAAATACTCGTGGGATTAGCCTTCTTTTATGCAAGTAGAGTAAGGTGATTTGAAGGGCGAGACTGGTGGATGGTGGGGGGGGGGGGGGGGGCAACTTCGCATGGGCCCAAGAGGCTCTTTGTTGCACTTTTATTTTATGTCTTTATGCCCCACTTTTTAGCCGGGGGGGGGGGGGGCAACAATGATAACTGGCCCCTCACATTTCAGCAATTTCACTCTCTTCGATCGCTGATATTGGTTCGAGATGAATGTCTTAAAGCTGGGGAATAACGATTAATTTATAACCCCGCAATGCCATAACCCATAAGCATACCTAATACCCGGATGGGATGGGGGGGGGGGGGGGGCAGAGCCCGACGTTTTAGGTCGAAGGAGCTACCAATGTTAACTGCATCCCCACTTTTGAGCGATTGCTCCCTCTTCGATCGCTGATGTTGGTTCGGCATAGGTGTCTTAGCCCTCGCCCTGGTGTGGAGGGGGTCATCCCCCCTGAGGTGTTTCGAGAATAGCGGAAAAACGGCGGCGCGCAGCGCCGCCAAATTTGGCACAGCTGTTTGGGCATCAATTACACATAATATTTACACTTACATAATTACATTTCATAAACACAGACTCGCACATTTAGTATATATTGCGAGAAGTGTCGCAAATTTCGAAAGTGGCGCATATTGTTATGACATTGTGTGCTTCAAAAGAAGAAAATAATTGAACTGTAAAAGTTCGGAACTTATGATAAAATAATTAATTATAAAGTTAATAAGTACAAATGCAATGATTTTCTCATCGTTGCTTACACAACTAGCATAATATCGTCCGTGGAGAAGTGTTCGTTTGCTGGTCCAGTAACGGTGCTTTTAACACATGCTTCCTTATAAAGCTATTTGACAAAGCGCTGAATTTTCGACACAGCGCTGAATGACAGGGACAAAACATCAATTATATTCGTCAGGAGAAACTTTACAAACAAACAGAGTATGCTGCAGGGATGTAGGAACGTCACGAAAAGTGTGTGCTGGGGGGGGGGGGGGTAGTGAAACTTTGATCTCGTTGAGAGAAACCCAATATTTTTGAATATTTCATGGAATATTGATTTGCAGATTTGGGCTCTTCTCGTCGGGTCTCTTTTGCAAGATTTTTTTATCTCTCAAAAAGCAAATGACATGGGACCAGGGGTTGACATGTGTAAAAATGATGCCCGGAAAGGTACTGAAAGTTTGGCATCGATATCTGCATTCGTTCTTGAGATGTTCCAAATATTCCTCAGGGGGGCTACCACACTCCCTATCCCCAAAACACAAATGAAGATAGGGGGGACGCCCCCCCCCCTATCTTCAGATAGCGGGGTACAGTACCCCCTATCCCAGCAACCTTTCGCTGGAAAAAATGTACTCCGTGTATATAATTTCCTTCATGTGTCGGCAATGTTTTCCATGTTGAAGCTCAATCAAATTTGGTGACATTGCATACCTACAAATATGACGATCCTGAGGGCTGAGACCATGGACTTCTCTGCCATGCTGAAAATTATGCATTTTCAATATAACATATGGATGGTGTGTACAGTGTGTTTGACCGATAATAGTCGCAATCTAAGGCTTTGGATGGAAAGTATGGCCCAAAAACACAAATACCTTAATTTTGACATTTGACCCGACTGTGACCTGGCATGTGACCTTATTTTAACACTTTCGCATACGATTTGGATGCGTCTCATTAAGAGCTTTCGATTGCCTCCTTGCGCGTCTCGCTGCGGTTATTGGTTCGGAAGATAACAAGGGGGAATTATCTGCCCCCCCCCCCCCCCACCCCAGCGGGGCGTGTTCGGCTGAATACCCCAGCGGGGCGCGGGTTAAAGGAAATAGTTCACTTTCAACATGGGATTTTGAACTGAAATGCAGTTTTGTAGCCCGTGTTGAGAAATCCTAATCTGCAACTTTCCTTGGCTGAAAAGACTCTCCAGCCGAAGATATTTGACTTTTTGACGAAGGAATGCGGCGTTTTTTGTTTTGTTTTTTTTTAAATTTATTCCCGGACCGGCCTATAGCCATATTCCGGGTGGGGAGTGACATCTGGCAATTTGCCAGGAAAAGAGTTACGTTATCCGGTTTATGTGACCCGGAACAAACTAGGGACTAGGGCAGCTATTTTACGTTACTAGTTACGTTAACCGGTTTATTTGTACCCGGAAAAATTATTTGTTCAAAGTAAATATAATATCTAACATTACGTTAAGTATTTCGTTCAAGGTCAAATATAATATCTAGCATTACGTTAAGTATTTCGTTCAAGGTCAAAAATAATATCTAGCATTACGTTAAGTATTTCGTTCAAAGTCAAAAATAAGTCAAACACGAGACACACATGCATACATATTTTTATTACAATACACTTGTACAGTGTCAGTGTTGATGGAGCCGTGGCGGTGCCGTCATTGCCACAACGGGAGACTGTTGCCAGTCTCCCTGGCTCCGGCGCCTCGGCGAGACCTGGTTGTGGGGTGTATTTAGCTGGGCGAAAAGTCCTGAATAATAAAAAACCCAGCGTCTAAGGCAAAGGGGAAAAAACCTGCGCGGTGGGCCAAAAATGCGCAAGGCCAAAAACCCCTGTTATATTTGATTAGCTAAACGTGTTTGGTAGAGATAATCTAAGAGGAGACCTATCAATTCAGGATAACTATCACCTAACAGTGTTTGAAGATTTAATGTGATGCCATTTTGTTGTGTGTAATTAATAATGTTCTGTCGTTTATCGTTGTGTACTGGGCAAGTAATAAGTAAGTGCTTGATTGTGTAGCGCGGATAACCTGGGCAATGTTGGCAATTTGGTGGCGGGAGATTCTCCATAATATAATAATGAGTAATTTTTGTATGACCGAGACGGAGGCGCGCCAAAATTACCTCCTTCTCTCTACAATTCTGGTGACTAGATATAAAATGTTGGACTTTTGGCTTAATTGGATAAAGATGAAAATGCGGAGCGGCGTCCCACTCGCTCTGGCGCAGTACGCTAAGTTGAGAATTAATATAATTTAACACGTCTGATACTGGGCTTGGAAGTTGGTTTACTGAAGGTAATTCTAGGCTCAATTTCGCAAGTCTGTCGGCTTCCTCGTTTCCCGGGATACCTGCGTGTCCTGGGATCCAGAGGAATTTAATACTATTGTTTTTACTGTTTAAATACTTGATTAGTTGTCTGATTTTAAATACTATCGGGTTTCTACATTCACTAATCGAGGAAATAGCCGTGAGCGAGGCGGACGAGTCTGTGCAAATGACTACTTCCTTAAGTTTTTCTTTTCTGACGTATATTAATGCTAATAAAATGGCTGACAATTCCGCTGTGTATACGCTATTTATGTCGGGAAGTCTAAAGTTATTGCTAACTGTGTTTGTGTAGAATGCACCACCGGTTCGGCCTTCGCCCCGTGAACCGTCTGTGTATATGTATGTGTATGTGTTGTGTTGTGATTTGTGTTCGTGAAAGAGTGAGAGTGTTTCTGACGCGGTGACTGTGTTTTTGTTGTGTGTGAAGAGGCGGTGTGTGTCTGGTGTTGTGTCGAGCCAGTGAGGTGTGAGTGGTGGCGTTGGCATTGTGGTGATGTGAGCGATGTTGAATAGTGTGAGTGTTTGTCTGATTCTGTGACTGATAAGCGGGTGTCGTTTTTGTAGTAGTGTTTGTCGTCTAGTGGGTGCGGGGTGATTTAAAATGTGGAATGTTGGGCGTGTGGGGTGTGAACTTGCTCTGGCGTAGAATCTAAGTAGTGTGTATTTGCGTCGGCGGCAGAGTGTGGGAATGTTAGTGTCGATGTGTAAGTTTGTGGTGTTGGTGGTGCGGCAGGCTCCAGTCACGATGCGCAAGGCAGCGTTTTGGACAGTTTGCAATTTTTTAATTTGTTTGGAACATATGTCATCAAATAAGAATGCGTTATAATCCAGTACTGGGCGTATCAGGGAAGTATATAGTTGGAGGAGAGTGGCCCGATCTGCGCCCCACTCTCGACCAGCCAATGACTTCATAATATTAATTCGTCGCGTACATCTCTGCACTAAATCATTGAAGTGTGGGATGAACGAGAGACGTGTGTCTAGCGTTATTCCCAGATACTTGAATGATTTGACGAAAGGGATAGTTTGATTGTTATATTTTAATGGAATGTAGGGTTCCACATATGCAGGTTTCTTTGAAAAAATTAGAGATGCAGATTTACTTGGAGAAATTTCCAGACCCCATTGGTCGCACCATACCTTTATATCAATGAGTACTAGTTGTAACATTTTGCTGGCTTGATCGACACTCGGGTGCGAGAACCACACCGCCAGGTCATCAGCGTACATTGAAAATTTGAGACCTTTGTCGATCTTATTAATATTACTGAAGATGTCGTTAATCATAATTAAAAATAGGGTCGGGGAGAGGACCGATCCCTGTGGGACACCGTGGTCCTGATTTTGATTTGGAGAATATGTGTTGCCGCACCTTACATTAAAAGTTCTATTTTCTAAAAAGTTTTGGATAAATTTGGCGAGTCGACCTCGAATTCCGGCCTTATGGACCTTTACTAGAAGTGCGGTTTTGTTGACTCTGTCAAACGCAGCTCTCAAATCAAGAAAGAGGGCAACTGTGACCTCTCTCCCTCGAAAGCCGCGCTGGACAGAGTCGATAAGACCAACTAAATTGTCCGCAGTGGAGCGACCAGGTCGAAAACCACTTTGGTGTGGGGAAAGTAAATTATTTGATTTAATGTATGTCCATTAACCATGCGTTCGAATAGTTTACATGCACAACTAGTTAGTTAGGCGATAGCTAGCGGGAGAAGATTTGGGTTTGCGAGGTTTAATTATAGGAATTAGCGTACTATTATGCCAAGATTCAGGGAAAGTGGAAAGTGCCGACCACATGGTGTTGAAGGCTGTTAGTAAGTTGGTGAGACCAGTCTCTGTGAAGTTTTTAAAGAAAGAGTAATCAATTTGATCTGGCCCTACAGAAGTTTTACCACATTTACCGATAGCATACGTTAACTCGGAGTTGGTAAAAGGAGAGTTGTAGATTTCTATGTTATTAGAGTCAAAGCTAATAGATTGAAATTGATCGTTAAGTTGGTTAGTAAAAGTTGGTGTACATTGTTGGGTTGATGATATGCTAGCGTAGTGTTGTGCAAATTGTGTCGCCACCTCTAGGGGAAGCGTGTAAGATGTGTTGTGTATTTGTAAGTGTGGGATTTTGTATGGCGGTGGTCTTTGATTTGAAAACGATTTAATTAATGTCCAAATTTTTGAGAGGGAGGTAAATCGATTAAAGGTAGATGAGAATTCCTGCCAATATTCTTTTTTTGCTTTGTCAATGATTGTTTTAGCCAAAGAGCGGGTTTTCCGTACTTCGTGCTCGTTTTCTGCAGTTATACAAGATTGAAATTTTCGAAATGCTCTTTTCCGGAGGGCAACAGCTCTTTGGCATTCTGTGTTCCACCACGGGGCAGTACGCTGCCTCGGGTGGTGTTGTGTGTGTGTGCGTGTGTGTGGGATGTGCTGGTGTGCTGATGCGAGAATAGTGTTTAAAAATGTGTTAATGTCGGTCTGGGAGTCTGCGGGGTGACTAGTGTCAATGTGTTTTTGAAAGGAGGACCAGTCGGCTTTGCGAAGGTTCCATCTAGGCAGAGAGTAAAAATTAGTCTGTCCTGAAGGGACTTGGAGTTCTAAGTGAATTGGGAAATGATCGCTAAAAAGAGGGTCAGATTGTGCGTTAAATGTAAAAAGAGTCGCGATGCGTGGTGTGGCGAAGGCGAGATCGATGGCGCTGTAAGTCACCTCGCCTCCTGAGTGGTGTACGTGTGTGGGCGATTGGTCGTTAAGGAAGACCAAATTATGCCGGTCCAGTAGGTCCAGCATAATTTGGCCTCGAAGAGAGTTCCGAAGGCAGCCCCACGCCCGACTATGCGCGTTGAAATCGCCCATAATCAGACATGGGGTGTTAATATTTGTAATAAGCTGGGAAAAAGAATCAATGTCTATGTCCTCCGTAGGACGGAAATAAATTGAGATGAGAGTTATTTCTAGCTGAGCGATTTTAATATTAACGCCGACTGCGTCTAAGGTTGTTTGAAGGTCGATTTGATGATGCAAAAGTTGGTTTGAAATAAGCAAAGCCGAGCCGCCTCGGCGCGGTGATGCATTTACGTTGTTTGTATAAAGGCTATAACCGTAGATTTTAAGAGTATAATTGTTAAAGTCGGCGTCAATAAAATGGGTTTCCTGAACAGCGGCTACTAACGGATTATTATTTAAGACGTAATGTTTGAATTGCCCCCAATGGGATATTAAAGATCTAACATTCCATTGGAGGACAAATTCTGGCTGGTTATTATTCATTTTTAGTCGCTGCTGTCCGGGCCGCGCCCTGCGGTCGCTCGGGTGTGCCTGGGTATGCGGGGCTTCGACCGTGACCGGGACCGGGCTGGCGGGGAGGGGGTCGGGCTCTCCTCAGTGGCCCGGGGGCGGGAGTGGGAGGAGGGGCGGGAGTGGGAGGAGGGGCGGGGTCGGGAGGAGGGGCGGGAGTGGGAGGAGGGGCGGGAGTGGGAGGAGGGGCGGGAGAGGGAGGAGGGGCGGGGTTGGGAGGAGGGGCGGGAGTGGGAGGAGGGACGGGAGTGGGAGGAGGGGCGGGAGAGGGAGGAGGGGCGGGAGCTCTGGTTCTGGCCGGCCTTCAGGGCGGCGGTCCGCAGGAGGGACTCGTCGTCGGACGACAGTTCCGAAGAACGACGGGTGGTCTCCCGGCGAGGGGAGGGTCCGTCCGAGGGAGCCGGGATGGACTCGGCTGAGCGGCGGGGCGGGTCGGGCATGGGCGGGTAGCCGTACCTGGCGGGTCGGGGTTGGGGCAGGTCTGGCTGGGCAGCCTGCTGGTATGGGGTTGCCTGGGGCGGGGCTTGCGGACCGGTGGTCCGGTGGGGCGGGTCCTTGGCCAGCGGCGGCCAGGCGGCGGGGTTCAAGTTTGGGGAGAGCGTCGGGGGGGAAGCGGGCCTCTGTCGGCGTCCGTTCTCCGCCTCCACGAACGCCACCTGAGCCGGGCAGCGCCGATACCAGGCGGCGTGGGCGTCGCCGCATCCGGCGCAGCACTTAGCTGCGGCGGTGCACCCGTCTGTCGGGTGTTGCCCGGCACACCGACCACACGTGTGGCTGTGTGCCTGGCAGACGCCGTCGGTGTGGCCGAATCGCCAACACTTTCGGCACTGCCGGGGGGGGGGGGGGGGCGGATCCAGGGGCGTACGTCTACCCGAAGGTAGCCGCAGTACACCTGGCTGGGCAGTGCTAGGCTGCCGAACCTCAGGCGTACCAGTGGGTTGGGCTGCTCTTGCCTCTGGGGCCTGAGCCGCACCACCTCCACTACGCCCTGCGGCTCGAGCTCCCAGAGGATGTCCTCCTCCGAGAGGCTAGCCACCTCAGGGCACCACATGAGGCCCTCCACCGAGTTTAGGTGGATGGGGGCCTCGACGTTCACCGCTACACCGATGAACGACGTGGCTGCCAGCAGCCGGACGTTCTGCTGTCCAGACAGGGTCTGGATCAGGAGAGCTCCTGACCGGATCACCCTGGCCTTTCCCACGTCCCCGCCACAGGTCGACTGTATCCAGCGCCTTATGGCGAAGGGGTTGGTCGACCCAAACGGAGCACCGTCGTCCCGCTTCATAAGCAGGAACGCCGGGCCGTCGGGGGTGCGTGAGTCGGGCGGGAGCCTGGCCCCTGGACGGGGCGGGCTGGGCCTCTGAAGGGGGCGGGGAGGGGGGCCGTCCAGGGGGACGCGCGGTCGCGCGCCGGAAGACCCCAGAGGGGGGTCGGGCGGGTCGGGGGGGCGGGGTTCCGGGGGGGTAGCCATCGTCGTGGCTCAGGAGGGGAAGGATGGGGGCTAACTATTTACGTTAATTGCCACACACGACAGAACGTGTTGGCAACTGCAAATTAACTTCTCAAGACTGGAGGGGGCCTAAACCGTGGAGGAGGCCTATTGCCAATAAAAAAATTTGTATCTAATGAGTCTACCTACTTAAAAATATCTAAAGTCTACCTATCTAAGGGTCTACAACCCTGCCACACGCACGTGGTCAGGGTTCCGCACCCGGAAGCGGTGGAGGGCTGGAGCAGGCTGGCTGGAGGCGTCTTCAGGTCCGATGTCGATGAAAGGATGACTTCGAATGCGGCGCATATATGATGTACCGTACCGTCTGAAAGTGCCAGCACTGCCAGGGAGCATGCGCAGACCAATAACGCACACCATAAACTTAATAATTTACGACTTTCTGTCCTGAATTGGCGCGATGTAGGACCATTTTTGAAAAGAAAAAAAGAAACTGTATTAAAAAATATAATAAATTCGTGTTCTGAAAAATTTCCGAAGGTGAACTATTTCCTTTAATGAAGCACTAGAACTGAATGTTTCGAGGCTCTAAAACATTAATCTTCAATCATGCCAGGTAAAATGCCAGGCATTAACATCACTTGGCATTCAGTAGCCGTGTTCAAGAAACGGTGTAGGGTTTGTACAGTATGTTTCACCCTATTATCCCACAAAGTGCTCCCAAAGGTATAATGCATCTCCGCATACGCAAAAGTGAAATTGTTAGCAAAGACCAATGTCAATGTCAGGTCACAAAAGGTCATTATTGGCAAGAGGTCTACGAAAGCCATGCGACACATGTTTTATGGGTTATTTTACACGTACCATTATATCTTAGCAGCCATTTTCACAACCTGACCCCATAAATGGCCCTCAGGTCAAGATTAGGTCACGTCAGGTCAAAATTTGAAATTTATTTATATGAATAAAAAGGTTTGTTTCTAGACCAGTTTGGTCTCAGAAATGCAGCGGTGGCATTCATTTGTCTGTATCTGGTCAATAAAAGACTAAAAACATAATTAAAAAAATGACGTCATGAGTTACTTATACTTACTACTTAGGGAGCTATAAATCGGTCAAAAATAAAGATATCGATTTGAAATTCGGTTTGAGTATCGTCCATAATTAGTTCTCCCATATAAATATTCCGCTTTTGTTTAAAATCTTTAAATGTTTTGATTTTGTGGAAATTTTCCCGAAAAAAATCAGTTTGTTTATTTTTTGGGGTAAAAAGCATTTTGCAAATCCGAGATAACCATGTTTAAGAGACTATCATTTCCGTTCTTTGGACGTTTTGTATTTCATATTTGCATCAAAAATAGATTTTCTACGATTAAAAAATATGGAACCCCCCCTCTCTATCAAAAATTGGTGGCGCCACCCCTGATCCAGGCGTCATGTTTTCCCACGATTTGATGTGTCAAACAGGCTAGCAGTTGCTCTGCGCTGTATCTTCGATCTCACTGCCAGGTCGACACGAGGAGGAGCACATTTATGGAAGCTGATTAGCATAGTATCGAGTAATTCACTCCATTGATTCACAGGTGACATCCACTTGTTAAAGGGATTATACGGGTTTTTCCCAGAATAATTGAGTTACATAGTAAAACGTACTTATAAAGGTGGTAGAAGTCCCACGGTAGCCACATTTTTCTGGAAATGACCTCTTCTGCACATAAGGACATTCCAAGGTGCGCGGTGATGCCACCGCGTGTTGTCTGCAGGACCGGCTGAGGCAGAGCCAGTCATCTCTTTTATGCTAATAAAAACACCTCACGTATGACATATTTCCGGTAAAATAAGCAATATTTGAAAGAAAATAAACTTGTTTTGTTCCAACGACAGCAGCAGTTACCTAGTTTTCCCATAAAATTATATATTTCATGAATTTTCATGCCAAAAATTAATACACCACCACCAAATTCTCAACGCTAAAGGCCAGAGAAAAGAAAACCACAAAAACACAAAACCTCAACGAACAGTGTGTAGTAATACAAAGTCCCGTCAGTTTTGAATTGCGTAATAATTTTGTGATCCAGCGTAGGACTAGCAGATAATTCAAAACTCTAAAATTGATCTTAAGATAAAAGTGGTGGACAGTAGTGCCGATCAAGTACTCGTTATCTGATACTAGTCTCGAAAAACGCCCAAGTTTTAACGCTGATAATTTCTGAAATAATGGACTAAATGAACATTGAAGCCCCTGTTATGTCTTAAACGTGTTTAAAGCTCATACAACTGCAAAAGAGTGCATTTACTTTCAGGGCGGAATCCCTTTAAAAGGAAATAATGACCTTTTGATTTTGTTAGCAACAATTTCTTAGGCTACCGTTATGGTTTTAAAATTATTTTATTTAAATTTAAGAGTTAAATAAAATTATTCCCAAATTCAAAGTTGTAAGTTTGGAAAAAAATACAAAACAAGTACCTTGTGTACTTCATGAAGGTCATTGACAAATTCGTCCTTCCCTACCATTGTTTACATCGAATGCGGCATTTTTGGAGGCTCTGTGACGTTTCCGATCAAACTGAGCGCTGCTCGGACACACGCTAGTAGCGCTTGTAGCGCTTTCGTTCTCCATGGCAACCAGGCGTCAGCCAATCAAAAGCCGGACAGGGAATACTCGTCTGGCGATTTCAAGTGCTAACTCCATTTTTGTGGAAAAAGGTCATTATTTCCCTTTAACACGATGTGGAGAAACACAAGTGGCTTCCAAAAACGGAGACAGAAAAAAAGAAAGAGCTGGCCGCTCAGGCTGCGAAATACCAAAAACTGCACAATTTTGCATGTAGCAGACGTTAGTTATGCATAAATGACAACCTCATTGTCTATTTTGCTTTCATTGGTAATACTCAAAGTTGCACGTTCTTGCGGGAATTTTGCAGAGGCTTTACTGATATTACATTTTGCATGGACAAGTCTATGAACCATTAGTTCATATCACAAATAGATATAGCAGTGAACAGAAACAGTTCGTAGGTCGTCCACAGGGGCGTCGCCACGGATTTTTTTTTTACTTGGGGTGGGGGACGCAGTCACAGTCGTAGTCAAACGCAAAGGGGGCATTCCACAGTAAGACAGCCGGTGGGTGCCGTCCGACCATTTTTAATTTTCTTGAGAAGTTGTGCATTAGGGGTTTCAAGGGCGGGAATTCATTGGTGGTGACTAGAGCCCTTCATGGAATGGGAATCCCGTATGGGAATGGGAACGGGATGGAAATGGTGGGAATGAGGCAATTTTTTTTTGGAAATGTAACGGGTTGGAACGGGTTTGGGGCAGAGCATATATTTTTTTAGCACCACAAAAAGTGAAATATGCTGAAACGGGTGAGAATGGGAGCCCCATCAATTATTAATTCGGATTGGAACGGGTCTGGCTGAATGAGCTGAAACGGGATGGGGCTGAAAATGTGTCCCATGAAGGACTGGTGACCAAAAAGTTATAAAAAAACATTTCCAAAATACGGCCTTCCGTATTTTCCAAAGTTCAGTGTGCAGGCCTAATTTTGACGACCAATAACCCCGAGACTATAAAAGCGTTTTTGAAAACTTTTGTTTTGTATCAGGAATAGTATAAGAACAATTTGGCAATCACGGATTTTCGATTTGTTTGCTTTTTTGTCACGTGACCTCGTGACCTACTTTTTGCGCCGTGACCTTTACCGGTTGGAAACTGAAATTAACATTTTCGTCTGACGACGATTTGAGTTTCATTGATGTCCTTTCGTATAAAAAACTGGGGTTCGAGCTGTAAAAACTACTTTTGGGTACCACAGTAAGACAACCATTTTTGTTTTCAAATTTGCCGTCAGACCATTTTTAATTTTCTTGAAAAGTTGCGCACTGGGGGGGGGGGGGGTCAAGGGCGAAGAATTCATTGGTGGTGACCAAAAAAAATCCCAAAAAATATTTTTCAAGATAAGGCCTTCCGAAATTTTCTCAAGTTCACTGTGCAGGCCTATTTTTGACGACCAATAACTCCGAGACCAAAGAAGCGATTTTTATAAACTTTTTCGTTTGGATCAGGATTAGTCAAAGAATAATCTGGTAATCTCGGATTTTCGATTTTTGGGGGGCACGTGACCTCGTGACATTTTGCGCTGTGTGTGACCTTGACCTGTTAGAAACTGATTTTTTTTTAATCTGATGACGATTTGAGTTCCATCGATGTCCTTTCGTATAAAAAAATATAAAAAGTGGTGTTCGACCTGTAAAAAACTACTTTGAGCCTTGCAATGCTGACACAATACGCTGTTTGGGTACGTTACGTTGTATTGGCCTGGCAGTTTCGTCATATGGCGACCTGATGTCGGTGTGACAGGCACCAACCGAGAGCCGAGAGATTTCGTCGTCAGGGGTCGAGTACTCTGGACTTTGTGTCGAAAGCGTATGTCAAATAGATGCGAAGTTATCGACGGACAGGTGCCCGAATAGCGTATTATGTCAGCATTGCAAGACTGAAAAATAATTTGTGCAGGTCGAATCCCACTTTTTTTTATACGAAAGGACATCAATGAAGCCCAAATCGTCATCAGACGAAAATGTTCATTTCAGTTTCTAACAGGTTAAGGTCACGGCGCAAAAAGTAGGTCACGAGGTCACGCGACAAAAACAAAACAAAAACATCGAAAATCCGTGATTGCCAAATTGTTCTTCGACTAATCCTGATCCAAACAAAGCAAAAGTTTATCTAAATCGCTTTTTTAGTTTCGGAGTTATTGGTCGCCACAATTAGGCCTGCACAGTGAACTTGGGAAAATACGGAAGGCCGTATCTTGGATTTTTTGTCACCACCAATGAATTCACCGCCCTTTAAGCCCCCCAGTGCACAACTTTTCAGGAAAATCAAAATTGTCGGACGGCAAATTGGCAAATTTTGGTTGTCTTACTGTGTAATGCCCCAAAGGTTGTTAGCCGGGGAGGAGGGGGGGGGGGGGGGGGGGGGGAACATACGTTTCTTAACGTGGCTTACTTCTTGCAGGCATATCAGGGGCGAGGAACTGGGGGAGGCCCCCCTGACAACTTGCCAGGAGGCCCCCGCTACGATTTGCATCCCCAATGTCATTTCCAAAGTTACACCCCCTGGTGGTGATTTTATTCCGTAGCTGAATTTTTAAAGGGTTAACAATTTTTGCAGCATCGACATTAGACCCGTTAAGTCTTTAATCACAAACGGACACGGTGATTTAATTATATCGCATATCAATATAATGACATCCACTTTCCATGCATTTCTCATTTATGTGTTTACAAAATCATTTTGTATTAGTGAACCGGTGGATCGGTGATCAGTTGAACCGTAATCGGTGGATGCCACCATGTTTCTGCATAACAGCAAGAAAACGTGATGAGTATGCCAGGGAAGACCATGACCGGTGGAAGAAAAACGTGATGAGGATGCCAGGGAAGACCATGACCGGTGGAAGAAAACGTGATGAGGATGCCAGCGAAGACCATGACCGGTGGAAGAAAACGTGATGAGTATGCCAGGGAAGACCATGACCGGTGGAAAAAAACGTGATGAGTATGCCAGGGAAGACCATGACCGGTGGAAGAAAACGTGATGAGGATGCCAGGGAATACCATGACCGGTGGAAGAAAAACATGATGAGGATGCCAGCGAAGACCATGACCGGTGGAAGAAAAACGTGATGAGGATGCCAGCGAATACCATGACCGGTGGAAGAAAACGTGATGAGTATGCCAGGGAAGACCATGACCGGTGGAAGAGTGCCGATGTTTAACGATGTTGATGTCAAATGATCACAATGCTGATTACAATCAAATGCAATAAATCATGAATAGTCATTACCTATGAACCATTTCTAATGAGGCCGAGTGCATGAACTGATTGACGAAAAACGGCGAGGGAATGACGTTAAAATATAAACAATGAAGACGACATTGCGTAGACCTCACAGAAAAGATCATTTTGCCACATCTTAAAGGACCTTGGAATTCACCTTGGAATTTTTTTACCAAACAAGATTTCATTATATTTTGTAATACAATTTATTTTTATATTGTCAAAAATGGCCTTATATCGCGCCGATTCAGGACATAAGGTCGTAAATTTGTATTGTTTATCAAAACTATATGAAAATTCTCTGAGTCAGAGTCCTGACGTCACGCGAATGTAAAAAATGGTTCAGCAAATCAGATTCGAAAGTAGTCGCGTAAGGATAGACTCGCATTGGAGATGTGCCAACCGGCGGCCGGCGTTCGCTTGCTAGCACCAGCTGAAAGCTGATTGGCTGATGGTATGGCCTCTGCCCGGGCTAGATCCAGTACAACATTCTTTCGCCAGCACCGCATTCCTTCGCCAAAAAATCAAATATATTCGGCTGGAAAGTCTTTCCAGTCAAGAAAACTTGCAGATAGGGGTTTCCCAACACGGGCTACACAACTGCTATCTCAGTTTAAAACACATGTTGAAGGTGAACTTTTTCCTTTAAAAGTATATAATTTCCGTTCAATCGAACATGATCAACACAGAAACTACGCGGGTATCGGCATGGAAGCTACACGAAAGTTTTGTTAGCAAGAATATTATCACATTTTTGTTTTTGTGAGAACCTATTTTGTTGTACCTACCTATGTAGGTACAACAAAATAGTTTTTTTACAATACAAAATAGTATTCTGCGTTCCTGAAGCTCTTCAGTCTCCATGCATTTTACCTTTTTCACCGATTACCTTTTTCCAGTTGACTTGGTATGCTAAAAATGACACGGTTATTGAACACTCAACAGGTACGTTTGTTACGTTACATTGAAAAGTTTTTAAAAAAAACATTGGTACATGCGGCTACAGGTTCCACAATCCCTTTGCTGCGGTTAGGGGCGGTTACGGATTTGAGCCTTACGGTTACGGGCGGTTACAGATTCGATCCCCACGGCTACGGGCGGTTGCGGTTGCACATTTGTAACCGTGTACCTACACCTCTACAGAGAGACCTCGGGCACGGCGCTGCACTGACGATCCTGACGCTTGTCAAGACTGTTAACACCACGCTAACAGCCAGCACGCCAATCGATCATGGAGACTGCCACCAGATGCACGCATTCCTCATTTGTTGACCAGTTAAATGAGAAATGAGCCGCACAGAACGTTTCAGTTTTCAGAATTGTGTGAGACTTTTGGGGATTTACCCCCCCCCCCCCCCCACCCGTTCTGGATCCGCCTTTGGACGTGAGAACCGCGGTGTGTCAGACCACGCAGGGCAATGTCCAACGTTGTGACTAATGTATTTCGCAGAGCCCACTTCCCATCTGTCTAATCTAAAGCGACGCCACAGCCGTGTCCGTGAAGTTAGCGACTTATTTAGCGACGACCTCCGATTTCTCTCAAAATGACATGCGATCAATTAGACCACCAGGAACACGAATCTGATGTTTGTTTTTCTATGGCACGTGTCCTTCAAGGTCAAAATCAAGGTCAAAGGACGGGAACTGAAAAAGTGCCAGAAGGGTATAGGGTAAGATGGGGCAACACGCCCCACCGGGGTAAAACGCCTCACTAAGATATCTCGGGCATTTAAAAGGTCCCGGGTAAAAATAGTCTGCTCTACAATACAAGCAACATATGGTCGATTAAATCATAGCAGGCGACATAATTTCTGCGGCGCTTTCCAGAGATATAAGTAAATGTCTGTTTTTGGAACGTTTTCTGTTATTTCAGTACTGAAATGGATCAGGAGCATTCTTTCTCTCGACACTTTTCTTCCAGATAATTCAAGCCAACTGAAAGGTCAGAAGAATCTGATGTAAGAAAATGTCTATTGCTCATTTATGGGTCCATGCACGTTTTTGGGCTTGGCTCGCTTTTCATCGAAAGCACGCAATGGGGTCAAACGCCCCTTTCGTCTTGGGGCAAGACGGAAGACGACCAATAACCCCGTGCTTAACCGTTGATGACCTATTGTGCCTAAACTGTTCAACTGATCTAAATAATGGGCATAGGCCCAGCGAATGCATATTTAAAGAGCCTTTGATTGCTTTTTCCGTTTGTTCCTAGCTATCATAGTTCCTGAGATATTTGGGGAAATTGAGACAGATTCCAGGAGTTACCATGGGTGACCTTTGACTACCTCTGTTGACCTAAGTATTGGCCTGAGCCCAGTGGCGTACCCAGGATTTACTCCAGGAGGGGCAATTTTTGCTCAGAGGGGCATAAAGTACCCCCACCAAAAAAAAACTCACCGGATTTGGCCCACAATATTTTTAGAAGGGCATATTTTCACCATTTTTCTCTGAAAAAAAAATCGACCAAAGGGGGCACGTACAGACCTTCAGGGGGGGGGGGGAGCAATTTCTCCGTTTGCCCCCCCCCCTTGTGTACGCCTATGCCTGAGCCAAAAAATTACAAAATAGTTTCCACATTAATTCCAACGAGCTATCGTACGGCATTTTTAGTTTTCGCCTACCCTCAATAGAAGCCAAGTTCGAGGGGATGGGGCGTTTTGCCCCATTGACAGGGGGCGTCTTGCCCAGGGGGTGGGGCAATACGCCCCTTTTGCAGGCTATTCGAAAATCGTCGCCTACAAATTTGTTAACTGAAGAAGGTATAATTAGGTTAGGGGTCCGGGGTCAACGACCTTGACCTATGATGACCTCTGGATGTCAAAGTTTTCAATGTGACGGGAAACGCTTCACACCACTGAATAAGGACGCTGAGTACTACATGTGTGCCAATTTTCAGCCAAATCGTAGGGGTCCGCTGAATGTGATTCCGAATCCGAATCTGAGCTATCTTGACAGACGTCAAAAGACGGGGAACCGAAACAGTGCCAGCGTTTACCCCTCGATTTTGATTTTGATTTAAAACCAAAACATAGTTCGGGCAAGTTCTAGCCGCACATCGAAAATCAAATTCATCAAGGTCCAAATTCAAGGTCAAAGGCAAGGCCAAAGGACGGGGAACTGAAAAAGTGAAACTTGCCCTGAGCTACATTTTGGTTAAAAAAAATCAAAATCGATCGGAAACTTCTGTCACTTTTTCAGTTCCCCCTTGAAAAAATCCACAAGAGATTTTCTAGTGGTCCTCTAGTGGGACCACTAGGAAAGAGCCTTGTGATCTAACTAGGAATCCTAGTGGTTTCTTGTGGTACCACAAGAAAATCCTAGTGGTTTCTTACTGGAATTAGAACAATTTCTAGTTGCTTCCTTAGTGGTCCCTTGTGGTTCTAGTGGTCTCTAGTGGTCCCTTGTGGTCTCTAGTGGTCCCTTGTGGTCTCTAGTGGTCCCTTGTGGTCTCTAGTGGTCCCTTGTGGTCTCTAGTGGTCCCTTGTGGTCTCTAGTGGTCCCTTGTGGTCTCTAGTGGTCCCTTGCGGCCTCTAGTGGCCCCTTGTGGTCTCTAGTGGTCCCTTGTGGTCTCTAGTGGTCCCTTGTGGTCTCTAGTGATCCCTTGTGGTCTCTAGTGGTCCCTTGTGGTCTCTAGTGGTCCCTCGTGGTCTATAATGGTCCTTTGTGGTCTCTAGTGGTCCCTTGTGCTCTCTAGTGGTCCCTTGTGGTCTCTAGTGGTCCCTTTTGGTCTCTAGTGGTCCCTTGTGATCTCTAGTGGTCCCTTGCGGTCTCTAGTGGTCCCTTATGGTCTCTAGTGGTCCCTTATGGTCTCTAGTGGTCCCTTGTGGTCTCTAGTGGTCCCTTGTGGTCTCTAGTGGTCCCTTGTGGTCTCTAATGGTACATTGTGGTCTCTAATAGTCCCGTGTGGTCTCTAATGGTCCCTTGTGGTCTCTAGTGGTCCCTTGTGGTCTCTAGTAGTCCCTTGTGGTCTCTAGTGGTCCCTTGCGGCCCCTAGTGGTCCCTAGTGGTCTCTAGTGGTCCCTTGTGGTCTCTAGTGGTCCCTTGTGGTCGCTAGTGGTCCCTCGTGGTCTATAATGGTCCTTTGTGGTCTATAGTGGTCCCTTGTGCTCTCTAGTGGTCCCTTGTGGTCTCTAGTGGTCCCTTGTGGTCTCTAGTGGTCCCTTGCGGTCTCTAGTGGTCCCTTGTGGTCTCTAGTGGTCCCTTATGGTCTAGTGGTCCCTTGTGGTCTCTAGTGGTCCCTTGTGGTCTCTAGTGGTCCCTTGTGGTCCCTTATGGTCTCTAGTGGTCTCTTGTGGTCTCTAGTGGTATCTTGCATTCTCTGCCCCATTAACCCTATTCCCTGCGGGCGGCCAGAATTACGTTAACCTGCGGGGAGGGGCAGATTCTGCCCCCCCCCCCCCAGAGATCTCGAGAACCGCTCAGTCGATTTCGATTGGGGGGGGGGACGCCATTCGATTCGTCAGGACAAGATCTCTTTTTTTACTCCGAAATTTTTGTTTTGTTCAAAAATGGGGAGGGGGCAGGGGGCAAAAATTCCGAAAATTTGGGGTGTTTTTTGAAAGGTCATTGGGCCATGTGGCTCGACCGATTTTCATGCCCCAAACGTTTTTGAGTTTCAAATGTACTGGTCTTTAATATATCAACAGACAAAAAACAAAATAAAAAATCATAGGCGTATTCAGGGAATGTAAAATGGGGGATTTTCTGAAGAAAAAATATGTGCTGTTTGTGATGGTTTGGGGCATGAACGTCACATGTGGGCATTATATGCTGTAATTGGTTAAATTTGACATATTGCGCATAGGCGGGTCCAGGAAAAAAACATGGGGCACCATGCGCGTAACGCTTTTATCATCTTACTAATTTGAAGTTGGACCTAATTTGAAGGTGGGTATCGCCTCCCATTTTGTTTCCTGAATGCGCCTCGTCCCCAAAAATATGTACAATCCCAGTATCTATGATGCATATTGCATTGAAATTGTTTCTGACACATTTATTGTATTGCAAACCACGAAGGAAGTGTGCGCCGCAAAACCGCATTCGTAACACCCTCCCAAAAACAGGAGCCTGGAACCGCCTCTGCTGGACCGATTTTTTTCTTCAAAATTTCGACACAAAACGCGCCATTCAATTTTGGGAAAAGTCACAAAGTTTCAGGACGGTTTAACCGTTAGGACGGCCTAACGGTTTAGAAGCGGCAAGTGAAACAACACCGGGAGGGGCAGAATCTGCCCCCGCAGGGAATAGGGTTAATCCCGCAGCGACCGCGTAGTCGTATCAGAGACCGCCATGACGACTCTCGCCTTACGGGGGTCCTAAAACGACCCACCCCTGAGGTTTTGCTTAGATAACTTTTTACACATCCGGCGAATCTTGCTAACATTTTCAGTAGCTTTGTTTACAACAATTATACGTATGCTGTAAAAATTTCATTGAAAATGGTTAAGTAATTTGGGAGATAATGATGTTTTTATGACGTCTAGTTGGTGGAAAAAGATAAATGTTTGAAACATCGTAGACAACAGAGTTTTAAAGGAAATTGCAAACGCAACTCAGAAAAGATATAACATGTCATTTTCTTTAAAATAGTAATCTCGGATTTTCGAAATTTGGGGTTTTTGACCCCTAAAATGAACACAAACTTTTTTTTGTGGAAAAAGCACCACAAAATCAAATTTTTCACAGATGTGAAAAAAAACGGAATATGTGTGAGAGAACCGAGTATGGACAATACCCAAACCAAATTTCAAAGCAAAATCTCTATTTTTGACTGAGTGAGCCACACTCCCTAAGTGTGGCTCCCCTATCTGAACTCAGGACGTCATTTTTAAAATAACCTTTTCGACTTTTTTGACCAGATACGAACAAATAAATACCTTTTCTGTATTTCTGAGACAAAACTGGTCTAGAAACATGCCTTTTTATTTACATTTCCCAATTTTTTATTTTAGAACTGACAGCAAAATCGCTGTTCTGGACGTGGTCGATCGAGGTCATTCACTTGACCTGGAAGGTTACTTGTTGACCCAAAACCTAAAAATTGCATACTATTAGATTCGAAACATGACAGGCAATATGTTGGCTCTTACCGCGTTGCTCTATGTTGCTTGGTTTGGAAATTAACAGGGGGGGGGGTCTTTTTAGGACCTCCCCCCGTAGGGCGAAGGTGAAAAAAACTCCCGTAGGGCGAGGGTTAAGTCTCTAATTACTGCTCCAACATCGTTAGGCGACGCTGTGTCGCGGTTCAGATACCCGTGAACTTTTACCTTATATAACCTGACTTAAAGGAAATAGTTCACCTTCAACATTAGTTTTAAACTGAGATAGCAGTTTTGTAGCCCGTGTTGGGAAACCCATATCTGAAAGTTTTCTAGACTGAAAAGACTCTCCAGCCGAATATATTTGAGTTTTTGGCGAAGGAATGCGGTGCTGGCGAAGAATGTTGTACTGGTTTTAGCCCGGGCAGAGGCTATACCATCAGCCAATCAGCTTGCAGCTGGTGCTAGCAAGCGATCGCCGGGCGCCGGTTGGCACATCTCCAATGCGAGTCTATCTTTACGCGACTACTTTCGAATCTGATTGGCTGAACCATTGTTTACATTAGCGTGACGTCAGAACTCTGACTCAGAGAGTATGCATATAGTTTTCATAAACAATACAAATTTACGGCCTTCTGTCCTGAATCGGCGCGATATAAGGCCATTTTTGACAATATAAAAATTAATTGTATTACAAAATATAATCAAATCGTGTTGGGTAAAACATTTCCAAGGTGAACTATTTCCTTTAAGAATAATTGCCACGTAGTTTTGACACATTAACACAGACTATATCTAAGCAATTCATTTTAAAGGAAATAGTTCACCTTGGAAATTTTTTACCCAACACGATTTGATTATATTTTTAATACAATTTCTTTTTATATTGTCAAAAATGGCCTTATATCGCGCCGATTCAGGACAGAAGGCCGTACATTTTTATTGTTTATCAAAACTATATGCATACTCTCTGAGGCAGAGTCCTGACGTCACGCGAATGTAAAAAATGGTTCAGCCAATCAGATTCGAAAGTAGTCGCGTAAAGATAGACTCGCATTGGAGATGTGCCAACCGGCGGCCGGCGATTCGTTTGCTAGCACCAGCTGCAAGCTGATTGGCTCATGGTATAGCCTCTGCTCGGGCTAGAACCAGTACAACATTCTTTCGCCAGCACCGCATTCCTTCGCCAAAAACTCAAATATATTCGGCTGGAGTCTTTTCAGTCAAGAAACTTGCAGATAGTGGTTTCCCAACACGGGCTACAAAACTGCTATCTCAGTTTAAAACTAATGTTGAAGGTGAACTATTTCCTTTAAAGATCTCATGACAGCATGTTCCTTTGCATTGCTGTTCGCGACATTTCCCAACTTCAAACTGTCCTCCTACATGTTAAAAGAAATAGTTCACCTTCAACATGGGTTTTTTAACTGAAATAGCAGTTTTGTAGCCCGTGTTGAGAAATCCCTATCTGCAACTGTTCTTGTCTGAAAAGACTCTCCAGCCGAAGATATTTGACTTTTTGGCGAAGAAATTCGGCGCATATATGATATACCGTACCATCTGAAAGTGCCAGCACTGCATGGAGCATGCGCAGACCAATAACGCACACCATAAACTTAATAATTTACGACCTTCTGTCCTGAATTGGCGCGATGTAGGACCATTTTTGAAAATAAACTATTACAAAATATAATAAAATCCTGTTTTGATAAATTTTCCGAAGGTGAACTATTTCCTTTAAGGTCATAGGCGTACAAGGGGGGGGGGGGGGCAAACGGGGCAATTGCCCCCCGGTCTATACGTGCCCCCTTTGGTAAACAAATTAATGATTTAAACCCAAAAAAATGGTGACATTTTAAAAATATAGTGGGCCAAAGCCGGTGAGTATTTTTTTTTTTGGTGGGGGTACTTTATGCCCCCTTGAGCAAAAATTGCCCCCTCCTGGAGTGAATCCTGGGTACGCTACTGGTTAAGGTAATGTCTGTTTTTGGTAAAACAATGCGGAAAGAATCATCGCATCTTGATAACGCCATCTGTTGAGCGGAACCTCAACTACAAGTACCCTTGAAATATCCACTAGAAACCACAAGCAATTTTCTAGTGGCCCTAGTGGTTTCTTTTGGAGTGTAGCGGTCTTTAGTGGTATTCCTTAGTGAGCTTGTGGATCCTTGTGGTGCTTGGTTAGTGGTTCCTAGTGGTCTAGTGGTTTGTAGTTGTACTTCTGTTGTGGACTCTAGATCTAAATATTCTAGTGGTTAGTAGTTGCAATGGACCCTTGTGGTGTAGTGGTTTAAAGTGGAGCTCAGTGGGACTCTCAACCTTTTAGTGGTTTGTAGTGGCACATGCAGATGTCTGTACGTACATACATCATGTACGCCACTAAAAAGGTTGAGGATCTCATTGAGCTCCACTTTAAACCACTAGACCACAATTGGTTCCACTGTTCCAGTGCAACTACCAACCATTAGACTGCACTAGAGTCCACAACAGAAGTGCAACTACAAACCACTATGCCACTAGAGTCCACAACAGAGGTGCAACTACAAACCACTAGACCATTAGGTGTAGGTACCACTAGAAAGTGCAACTACAAACCACTAGACCACTAGAGTCCACTACGGAAGTGCAACTACAAACCACTAGAGTCCACTACAGAAGTGCAACTACAAACCACTAGACCACTAGAGTCCACTATGGAAGTGCAACTACAAACCACTAGACCACTATAGTCCACTACAGAAGTGTAACTACAAACCACTAGACCACTACGGAAGTGCAACTACAAACCACTAGACCACTAGAGTCCACTACGGAAGTGCAACTATTAACCACTATACCACTAGGAAGTGCAACTACAAACCACTAGACCATTAGGAAGTGCAAATACAAACCACTAGCCAAGCACCACAAGAAACCACAAGGATCCACACGCCCACTAAGGAATACCACTCAAGACCACTACACTCCAAAAGAAACCACTAAGACCACAAAAAAAATATTGTGGTTTCTAGTGGATTTTTTGAAGGGCCGTCCTTTGACCTTGATTAATTTGTTTTTCGATGTGCAGCTAGAACTTTTCCTGGGCTACATTTTGGTTTACAAAAACAAAATCGAGCGGTAACTTCAGACACTTTTTCAGTTCCCCTTCCTTTGACCTTGAAGGACACGTGCTATAGAAAAAAAAACGCATCAGATTCGTGTTCCTCATAGTCTAATTGATCACGTCATTTTGAGAGAAAACGGAGGTCGTCGCTATATAAGTCACTAACTTCACGGACATCCGCCAGCCACCAGCTGAGTGCCGGTGTGTGGAGTTTATATAGGCTAGTACATCTGATACGGTATTTTCTTCTGAAAGAGAATGGCAGAATGCGATGGCATCGCGGATCCTATTCCCACTTATGCAAGTTGGCGAAATTACATGTTCCCAAAAACGTCTGCAGAAACCTGCAGCCATCAATAGACGCGTCATTTCATGCTCACCATTCGCCAAGTCCCAAGGTCCTTACATCACAGATCCCACCGATACCATACTCTTCGCGGACGAAGAGAATTTGCGTCCGTACTAGTACAAAGAAAGTCATATCTCTACCGGTTTTGATTTGCTTCAGTTCACCATATCAAACCACGCCCAAAGTGTTAGTGTAGCCGCTGGCAAGACGAAAATCATGCCGCACAGACAGGTTGAACCGGCTAACACAATACCAGCACTGCCATGCAACACACCCAGACGGGCACTACATACACGTCGGTTGGTGGCGGCACGCGGCATGTATCGCAGGTGACGCAAACCCGTCCAAGGCCAGACCGAAACAAGCGACATCCTCCGGGACTAAATAGATGATGTATTCCAACAGGTGGCGCCGCCGTACACTCCGCAGCAACACGACACGTCTCTCCATCTCAGCTGCGATGAAACGTAGAGATCAGACCGACCAACTCGCCATCCAACGAAACAAAAACGTTTCATACAACCGATAGGGTCAGAAATGATAATTCAATATAATGCAGGGATGAAGTCAACAAGGCCGCGCCGACAGCGGACAACCCGCCATATGCAGTGCGTGCGATAGTGCCGCTCTTAACATTACAAAGTCGCCTACATAAATACAACATGCAGAAAACCGCATCCATCTCTCGAAGCATGTTGATCCATGACTATTCTCGAAGGCCACTGGGCTCGGATGCGACAGGCACGTCGCATCGCGCCGCCCCTACGGAGCGCCGGTCAGCGAGTCTACATCCCGTTTGTACACAGCGTCAGGTCCCAACAGCGATCCGCGCGCGCCGCCGCCCAGCTCCCAACAGCGGGGCGGGGGCGCCGGCCGCGCCCTCACGGGCCAGGCGGGTGCATAGAGCCGCGAGAGCCGCGCGCTGCTCTCACTTCTTCAGCGAGCCCATGCCGGAGAGGATGTCGCCGAGCAGGTCAGCTGCTGACGCTCCTGACGCCGCTGCCGGCCGCGGCGGCGGCGGCGGCGGCTGGGTGGCGCCCTCCAGACGGGCCCGTTTTGCCCGCTTAGAGTCGCCGTCGGCCCGCCGGCGCTTGTGAGCTGGGCTGGAGAGGCTCGCTGTCGCTGACCGGCTCTTGTGACCACTCCTGTTGCTGGAGGACTCGGCACGCGGACGGCGCGAGCCGCCGCCGCCGCCGGAACGATGCTTGGACGCCGGACTGCCGGCGTCCGAACGGTGCTTGGACGAGTGGCCGGCGGCGCTGTCCGCCCGCTGTTTCAGCGCGGGGCTGCCGGTGTCCGTCGGCTGTTTCAGCGCGGGGCTGCCGCTGTCTGTCGGCTGTTTCAGCGCGGGGCTGCCGCTGTCTGTCGGCTGTTTCAGCGCGGGGCTGCCGGTGTCCGTCGGCTGTTTCAGCGCGGGGCTGCCGCTGTCTGTCGGCTGTTTCAGCGCGGGGCTGCCGCTGTCTGTCGGCTGTTTCAGCGCGGGGCTGCCGCTGTCTGTCGGCTGTTTCAGCGCGGGGCTGCCGCTGTCTGTCGGCTGTTTCAGCGTGGGGCTGCCGCTGTCTGTCGGCTGTTTCAGCGCGGGGCTGCCGCTGTCTGTCGGCTGTTTCAGCGCGGGGCTGCCGCTGTCTGTCGGCTGTTTCAGCGCGGGGCTGCCGCTGTCTGTCGGCTGTTTCAGCGCGGGGCTGCCGCTGTCTGTCGGCTGTTTCAGCGCGGGGCTGCCGCTGTCTGTCGGCTGTTTCAGCGCGGGGCTGCCGCTGTCTGTCGGCTGTTTCAGCGCGGGGCTGCCGCTGTCTGTCGGCTGTTTCAGCGCGGGGCTTTCGCTGTCCGTCCGATGCTTTGGAGCGGGGCTGTCGCTGTCCGTCCGATGCTTTGGAGCGGGGCTGTCGCTGTCCTTTCGATGCTTTGGAGCGGGGCTGTCGCTGTCCGTCCGATGCTTTGGAGCGGGACTGTCGCTGTCCTTCCGATGCTTTGGAGCGGGGCTGTCGCTGTCCGTCCGATGCTTTGGAGCGGGGCTGCCGCTGTCGGAGCGACGCTTCGCTGGACTGCCAGCAGATGGCGGAGACGGCGGAGTCGTCGGACTTCCACTGTCGGTCCTCGCCTTCACCGCCGGACTGGCGCTGTCAGTCTGCGACTGCGACCGACTGGCGTCACTTGGCGGCGAGCCGGGGCTGGCCGGGTCACTCGGCGGCGGCGGAGGTGGCTCAGACGCGGGCGACGCGGCCTCCGGCTGGCTGTCGCCCTCCCGCAGCGTCTCCTGTGAGGTGACACTGTCGGCCGGCTGGGACGCCGGCGCCGGGCTGCCGGCCGGCGACGCAGGCCGGTCCGGAGCGCCGCGCGGCACGTCGGACGTCTCCTGCGACGACGTGACCGACTCAGAGGCCGATGAAGAGGACGAACTGTCAGAGCTGTCAGAGCTGTCTGAGCTCGTCGACGGGCTGGGCGACACAGACAGCGTGTCAGGGGCCTGCTCTGTCGCCTCGCCGCATGCCACCTTAGGTACAACGCTGGCAGTGCCGGTTACAGATGGCGCTGGGGGCGTCGGGCTGAGTGGCTCAGCAGGCGCCTGGAGAACAGGACTGGCTGCCTGGAGAACAGGACTGGCTGCCTGCAAAGGCACCGTCGTCGCTGGGCTGGCAGAGGGAGCTGTTGTCTTTTCCGCTGGGTCAGCAGAGGAATCCTGTGTTTTCTCAGATGAGTCAGCAGAGGGAATCTTTGCCTTCTCAGGTGAGTCGGCAGAGGAACCCTTTGTCTTCTCCTCAAGCTCGACAGAGGAGCCTTTCGTCTTCTCATATGAGTCGGCAGATATCGCCTTTGTTTTCTCAGAGGAGTCGGCAGAGGAACCCTTTGTCTTCTCAAGATCGACAGAGGAGTCCTTTGTCTTCTCAGATGAGTCGGCAGAGATCGCCTTTGTTTTCTCAGATGAGTCGGCAGAGGAACTCTTTGTCTTCTCAAGATCGACAGAGGAGTCCTTTGTCTTCTCAGATGAGTCGACAGAGATCGCCTTTGATTTCTCAGATGAATCGGCAGAGGAACCCTTTGTCTTCTCAAGATCGACAGAGGAGTCCTTTGTCTTCTCAGATGAGTCGGCAGAGATCGCCTTTGATTTCTCAGATGAGTCGGCAAAGGAAGCCTTTGTCTTCTCCTCAAGATTGACAGAGGAGTCCTTTGTCTTCTCAGATGAGTCGGCAGAGATCGCCTTTGATTTCTCAGATGAATCGGCAGAGGAACCCTTTGTCTTCCCCGCATGTTCAGCAGAGGGAGCCTTGGTCTTCTCTTTTGAGTCGACAGCATGGGCCTTTGTTTTCTCCGAGTCAGCAGAGGGAGTCTTTGTCTTATGCGCATGCTCAGCAGAGGAAGACTTTGTCTTATCCGACGAGTCTTTAGAGTGCACTTTTGTTTTCTGCGCTGGGCTGTCCGTGGAAACCTTGTCCGCTGCATGAGCAGAATGAGATTTGGTCTTCACCGGGGTGCTTGCAGAATGACTTTTTGCCTTCACCTCTGCTTTATCAGACGTTTTCGCCTTCTCCGCCGTTCCGCCACTGTGAGATTTGCTCCTGTCACTCTTCTCACTCTTATCGCCCTTGTCGCTCCTATTGCTCTTGTCTGCGGAGTGGCCGGACGGCTTGTCTGCAGAGTGGCCGGACGCCTTGTCTGCAGAGTGGCCGGACGCCTTGTCTGCAGAGTGGCCGGACGCCTTGTCTGAGGAGTGGCCGGAAGCCTTGTCTGCGGAGTGGCCGGACGGCTTGTCTGCAGAGTGGCCGGACGGCTTGTCTGCAGAGTGGCCGGACGCCTTGTCTGATGAGTGGCCGGACGCCCTGTCTGCAGAGTGGCCGGACGCCTTGTCTGAGGAGTGGCCGGACGCCTTGTCTGCAGAGTGGCCGGACGCCTTGTCTGCGGAGTGTTTGGAGGAGTGGCTGGCCGTCTTGGCCGGACTATCGGTCCGCGATGACCGGGGCCGCTCGCCGTTGGCCGGCTGACGTGGCTTCATCGACACGTGCGCCCGGCCCGGGTCCCAGTCTGTGTCTTTGTTCTTGTGCTTCTTCTTCTTCTTGTGCGGAGTGGCCGGCGTGGTCGTGGCCGGAGCCGAGGCCGGCTGCGTCTCGGCCTTCTCCTTCTCCGGGTCCTCCGGCGGGTAGTACTGCTTCAACCGCACGTGCCACGCTGCCAAACAAAGGACGTTGTCATTTTGTTCAGTGCGTGCTGCAACTAAAAAGGTAATGCATACAGTCAGATTAAAATTCGGGGCAACGGTCAGAGTTACTGAGTACTGTGGCTAAATACTGAGCATATGGTTACGAACCGTCGGCAACATGTATTTCGGAACAGTTGCACGTGCTAGGAGAAACATTCAACAAAAAAATCCGTAAAAAGACGCTTAGTGCGGCGACTGCTTACCGACGCTGCAGACTGCCGTCACGGTGCGGAACTGGTGGATGATGTTCCTCGGCAGGAAGTAGATGTCGTTGTCGGACAGCCGCACGCGGGAGTAGCGCACGCCGTCGCGCCGCAGCTGGTTCAGCTTGGCGTCCTCCACCCAGTAGATGGTCTGCCGGCGCCGGAGCGGACAAGTGAGTCACACGTGGAATACACCGAGACGGCGGCCGGCCAAACACGGCTACAGCAAGGCAGACTGGTGATGCAGATGATTTGCTTCAGCTTTAGGGCGCTCCAGCTGCTCCGTGTATGCGGCACTCACAGCACACATAACAGAATGGGAAGCTTCACGGAGTGCGGGGCGCGCCAACTATGACTGGTCTCCCGTCCGATGTCCACAACAGTCACTAGTATACGGCATGTAATCTACATACACACAGTGCCGCCCCGACAGAGCATGTTGTGAGCATGTTACAGAGCATGTTGCATCATCCAGTGGCACGGCAAGCCATTCTACCCTGAGTCACCTGGCTACCAGTGACAAGTGAGTCTCTCACCTGCGACATGGGTGGTTCGTGCAGGTCGAGCTGCAGCTTCTCCACGATGGTGTTGAAGTCTGAGGCCTGGAACGCCACCACGTCCTTGGTGACCCGATTGTGTTTGTACTTCTCGCCACAGTGCACCGCCTTCAGGATGCCTGCGGGTGGAGAGCGATCACGTGACGGTCAGAAGGCACACCAACGCGACAACGGGGCTGAGACGAATCAATTGGAAGGACGTACTCGGGCCATCACATTAGGATGTCACCCACATAAGGATTAGGGCGGGACATCACATTGTTGGTGCCGTCTCTATCCTGGCACGATCATTCGCGTTGACAGGCGGTGCCAGCCATTTGCAAACGGATTATAGAGAGCCCATGGCCGGCAAAATAAGACGGCCCATGGCCCATATAAGATCAGATTCAAATCACTTGGTAAGAAGTGACGCGCTTTCGTCGATCCCGCTTCGTAACAACGGCGGCGTGTGCCGGCTGTGTGCAGCTCACACGTGTCACGTACCGACTGCGGCGGTGGTGATCCGGTCCAGGCCGTGGCCCACGTGGTCCGCGTGCGCCCGCGTCCGGTCCTCGAACATGATCTCACGCGCCTCGGAGATGCGCGGCAGGTACTGCAGGTTCCGCAGCTCGTTGATGCCCGCGTTGCTGCGAGAGGGGCGGCACAGGTCAGCAGGGGTCGGCCCAGAGGCGGGACGCAACACAAGAGGCGAAGGCGCGGGTTAGCGCGCGGACGGCGGTGCAGCGGGTACAGGCGTGGGTCAACGTCAACAGTCATTAACAGTATGAACACTGTAGTCGATAATACACAAGGCTGTTAGATATTACAATGTGAACACTGTAGTCGATAATGCACAAGGTTGTTAGATATTACAATGTGAACACTGTAGTCGATAATACACAAGGCTGTTAGATATTACAATGTGAACACTGTAGTCGATAATGCACAAGGTTGTTAGATATTACAATGTGAACACTGTAGTGGATAATACACAAGGTTGTTAGATATTACAATGTGAACACTGTAGTGGATAATACACAAGGTTGTTAGATATTACAATGTGAACACTGTAGTGGATAATACACAAGGTTGTTAGATATTACAATGTGAACACTGTAGTGTTGTTGTTTGTTTGTTTGTTGGGGCTTAAGGGCGCGACGACTGCATGGTCAATTTGCGCCCATCCAGTGGATAATACACAAGGCTGTTAGATATTACAATGTGAACACTGTAGTGGATAATACACAAGGTTGTTAGATATTACAATGTGAACACTGCCGTGGATAATACACAAGGCTGTTAGATATTACAATGTGAACACTGTAGTCGATAATACACCAGATTGTTAGATATTACAATGTGAACACTGTAGTGGATAATACACAAGGTTGTTAGATATTACAATGTGAACACCATAGTGGATAATACACAAGGTTGTTAGATATTACAATGGGAACACTAATCGATAATACACAAGGTTGTTAGATATTACAATGTGAACACTGTAGTCGATAATACACCAGATTGTTAGATATTACAATGTGAACACTGTAGTGGATAATACACAAGGCTGTTAGATATTACAATGTGAACACTGTAGTCGATAATACACCAGATTGTTAGATATTACAATGTGAACACTGTAGTGGATAATACACAAGGTTGTTAGATATTACAATGTGAACACCGTAGTGGATAATACACAAGGTTGTTAGATATTACAATGTGAACACTAATCGATAATACACAAGGTTGTTAGATATTACAATGTGAACACTGTAGTCGATAATACACCAGATTGTTAGATATTATCATGGTGCATTTAGTACTTTCACATGAAAATTTGCATCATTGTCAAACAATACCACAAAATAGGAAAATTAAATCAGGGCGAGCTTTATTAGCATCTTTAACTCAAGGGAATGTTGGGTTTATTGGAAAACAATGTTTTATCTTGGTAGGAAGTAGGAACAGCATACTTTTGGCAAATAACTCAGCAATGATTAACCCGTCAGCTGCATTCCACAACACACGTAACAGGTCGAGTGGGACGCCAGCTAGGTGTGTTTGTTGTGAGAGTCGGCTAATCTGATGCGGACCGTTGTCTGAGTCACCTGCTGTTACGTCAGGTTAGCGCGGGGTGAATACCACTGGTACACCATTGCGTCAGCTTCAGAATACCACAGCAGCCGTCACGCTGCAGCCTACTCACCGTGAGCCGAGGTTCAGGAGTCAGGACCCCACCCACGTCAGATTAGCGCGGGGTGAATACCACTGGCACACCATTGCGTCAGCCTCAGAATACCACAGCAGCCGCCACGCTGCAGCCTACTCACGGTGAGCATCACGGTGAGCCGAGCCTCTCCCCAATCCCCATGCATATCCTGACTGACCTGGACACTGGCACACCATTGCGTCAGCTTCAGAATGCCACACCAGCCTACTCATGGACTCATGGTGAGCCGAGCTTCAGGACCCCGCCCACAACCTGTTTCACTTGACCACCGGGACATCACCTCCCCCTTCACCGCCCCGTCACCGCACCTTACCGCCACCCCGCGCCACCCAGTTTCCATACGAACGGACACATCTCTCCCCCTGGGAAGAGATGCACTATAGAGGTGCGTATATATGACATATGAGGCGCGGGAGAGCAGGTACCCGCACTTCGCCGCCACCCCAGCCACCCACCGTTTCCGTTTGAAGGGGCTCTTGCCGAGCTCGATGGTGGGGATGAGCTGCTCGCCGGGCCGCACCCACAGGATCGGGCCGTCGTTGGAGAGGCGCGGGTCCATCTCCGGCAGCGCCGACATCGGCCCCCAGGGCATCACGGCGCGCAGGAACGGGTTCCGCTCGAACTGGGACAGCAGCTCGGGGTAGTAACCGCCACACTCCTCGTGCACGGTGCCCACCAGGCTGATGTGATCCAGCGGGCCGTACCGGTAGGTGCCGCGCTCGTAGTGCTTGTGCACCTGACAATCGAGCGAACACATTCAGTCAAGATGAAGGATGGTATGAATTAGGCTGCAAAACTTTCAAGTTTCTCTGGCACCTCGGTGACGATTGTGGTTTTTGGGCGCACCGACTGCCGAGATACGGCGCCCAATGCACCGTATCCTCTTGTTATCTCCGGTATCTTCTCGCATCTGATCACTGGTATACAGTGGCAACTGGCATACCCAGGATTCACTTCAGGAGGGGGGGGGGGGGACAATTTTTGATCAGTGGGGGATAAGGTACACCCACCAAAACAAACTCAACAGATTTGTCCCACTATATTTTTAGGAGCATATTTTCAACAATGTTTTAACTTTAAAAAAATTCACACACAAAATCGTTATTTTTTACCAGGGGCCCCAAGCTACTTCCACAAAAACCCGCCGTATTTGGCCAGGCTGGTCAAATAAGGTGAGTTTTGTGGGAGTACCGTGGGCACAGGCCCTATTTCGTGTACTGATGCACTAGCCAAAGGGGCCAGGACGTCCAGTCGATGCTTCAAAGGCCTTGGTTGTTCATCCACAAAGCCCCAGATCGGCCTTCCAAGGGTCCCGGTCGACCCTCGAGGGGCTGAGCCAACCCTCCAAATTGGAAGGTCGCCCGTAACCGTGAGCATTATTGTGCTACACAAAACTGCAGCCATATTGAAGGAACTGTGATGTTTTGATTTTGTTTGTTAGTTGTTGTTTTTTTTGCTGGCAATAGTCATTTTCGCCGAACCAGCAATACAACTCCGTTAAAAAGGTGGGAAGTGCGGCGATAAGCCGAACTTAACTGTATTAGACCGAATGATTGTCGATACTCGATGCATCAAGGGATAGACAGAGTCCAAGTTCGTGGTCACACGCGACGCTGCAGGCAATGCCAGTGACCAATGCATTACAACCATCTGGACAGCGGACACAGACCCTGAGACACCGGCCGACCCTCCCGGCAGGGGCGGATACAGGAGGGGGGGGGGGGGGGGGGGGGGGATCGACGCTATAGCCCCCTCGGAAACAAAATATATGTAAAAGTTGAATTGAAAATGGGACCCCGCTCAAAATATAGTGGGCCAAATCCGGGGAGTTTTACATTTTGGAGTTAGGTAGGGAGCCCCTCGACTGTCATTCGGGGCCCTGTACCTATTAATTTTCAATTAATGGGGCAACTGACAGGCACAGGGCCCCTGCCTTGTACTGGGGCCTGTGTTCAATACTACTACCCGCCCCCCCCCCCCCCCCAAGGTTCAATACCACTACCAGAGGGCCCCCGACCGACAAAGGGGTTTCTGATAGTCCCAGGATAGTCCCAGTCGCAGTACTCGAGCGACCGAGAGTGGCCAGCTGCAGCTGCCACGAGTACGGACTGAGTTCGCGAGACGCATTTTTCTCTGTAGAGCGACCAGGACCTGGAACAGCACGCTGATCTGAGGCATGTGATTGTGTAGGTAGCTGCGTGGGGCCGGTGGTTGCCTATTAATAGCCAGACGTGCGATGCGTATGCTGTATGGTTGTGTCATGTCATTTGTCATTTTTGCGTCGGGTCGATCGAGACAACACGCACACCTTAGTCTTTTAATTAATGTTGGATTACAGTCGAGCATTTTAGTGTTTGTGTTCAGTGTATGACCTAGCGTGTTTGGATGTATATTGACTTGGGTGGATACCATAAAATCCACTTTGTGGAGGTTCTGAATACATTATCTACATCTACAGGGGCCCCCCGAGATACCAGCAAGAGGAGACCTCTGGGTGCCTATTCGTTTCCAGCTAATGGGACCCCCTGAAGGGCACAGGCCACAGGCCCTTATCTTGTACTGGGACCCCGTGTCTGGTACCAGGGGCCCCTGTACTCAGTAGCACTACACAGGGGCCCCCTGACCGACAGAGTGGTTACTAATTGTCTCAGGGGCTCCCGAGTGGCGCAAGAGTGGCGCAATTTTGCACTAGGTGAGGATAATTTTAGGACAATACAAAAATACCCAATACACAAAGTTGGCAATGGGGCCCCTCAAAACAAAGTGCATCAAATCGGTGAGTTAACAATATTGGGGGGGGGGGGGGGGCGATTTGTAATAGGCTCTTTTCCGGGGGGCCTGGACAAATTACCATGGGTCTAGTTGTCGCTCCAGGGGCCCTGGTCGTTCATCCATGGATCCCCAGATGGGCCTTCCAAGGGCCCCAGTGGCCAGTCGACCCTCTAGGTGCCCCGGTCGATCCTTTAGGAGCCCAGGCGACCTTCAAGGATCCCCAGCCGAACCTCTAACATATTATTTATTGCCCCTGTTATCACATGGTGCTCGAAATAGGGCCCCATTTCCTAAGGGGCTCATACGGCCAAAGGGGCACGTACGGACCTTCGGGGGGGGGGGGGGCAATTGCCCTGTTTGCCCCCCCTTGAGTATGCCTATGCTGGTATAGACAAGTTTACGGACCTTATCAAGTTCACGTTAAAATCTTCTGCATATTACTGGTAAAAGCCCCAAACCACTTGGGTCACCAAGCCGCTAAGGAAGACATTGCATGTTCTTCATACAAGGGAAAACGACTATCATATAAAGAACATACCAGAGCATTACTTGAACAGAACATATTATCTCGCCCACCTGTTCGACATATGAGGACATGGTCTGCGTCTCGATGTCGGCCTTGTTGCTGCTGCCGATGATGCCGTTCTTGACGGTTATGTTGGGGTAGATCTCGCCCATGTGGTCCAGCAGGTCGGGCAGGTAGTGGGCGGCGTCGTGCACGACGCCCATCACGTGGCGCGCCAAGCCGTGTCGGTCCTCAACAAACACCTCCTGTGTCAACATAGACCCCGCCGCAGTCAGGACGCGTCCACAGTTCACAGAACGGACACCCCACCGCAGTCAGCACGCGTCCACAGCTCACAGAACGGACACCCCGCTGCAGTCAGCACGCCTCCACAGCTCACAGAACGGACACCCCGCCGCAGTCAGCACGCGTCCACAGCTCACAGAACGGACACCCCGCCGCAGTCAGCACGCGTGCACAGCTCACAGAACGGACACCCGCCGCAGTCAGCACGCGTGCACAGCTCACAGAACGGACACCCCGCCGCAGTCAGCACGCCTCCACAGCTCACAGAACGGACACCCCGCCGCAGTCAGCACGCCTCCACAGCTCACATAACGGACACCCCGCCGCAGTCAGCACGCGTGCACAGCTCACAGAACGGACACCCCGCCGCAGTCAGCACGCGTGCACAGCTCACAGAACGGACACCCCGCCGCAGTCAGCACGCGTCCACAGCTCACAGAACGGACACCCCGCTGCAGTCAGCACGCCTCCACAGCTCACAGAACGGACACCCCGCCGCAGTCAGCACGCGTCCACAGCTCACAGAACGGACACCCCGCCGCAGTCAGCACGCGTGCACAGCTCACAGAACGGACACCCCGCCGCAGTCAGCACGCGTGCACAGCTCACAGAACGGACACACCCGCCGCAGTCAGCACGCCTCCACAGCTCACAGAACGGACACCCCGCCGCAGTCAGCACGCCTCCACAGCTCACAGAACGGACACCCCGCCGCAGTCAGCACGCGTGCACAGCTCACAGAACGGACACCCCGCCGCAGTCAGCACGCGTGCACAGCTCACAGAACGGACACCCCGCCGCAGTCAGCACGCGTGCACAGCTCACAGAACGGACACCCCCGCTGCAGTCAGCACGCGTCCACAGCTCACAGAACGGACACCCCGCCGCAGTCAGCACGCGTGCACAGCTCACAGAACGGACACCCCGCCGCAGTCAGCACGCGTGCACAGCTCACAGAACGGACACCCCGCCGCAGTCAGCACGCGTCCACAGCTCACAGAACGGACACCCCGCCGCAGTCAGCACGCGTGCACAGCTCACAGAACGGACACCCCGCCGCAGTCAGCACGCGTGCACAGCTCACAGAACGGACACCCCGCTGCAGTCAGCACGCGTGCACAGCTCACAGAACGGACACCCCGCCGCAGTCAGCACGCCTCCACAGCTCACAGAACGGACACCCCGCTGCAGTCAGCACGCGTCCACAGCTCACAGAACGGACACCCCGCCGCAGTCAGCACGCGTGCACAGCTCACAGAACGGACACCCCGCCGCAGTCAGCACGCGTCCACAGCTCACAGAACGGACACCCCGCTGCAGTCAGCACGCGTCCACAGCTCACAGAACGGACACCCCGCCGCAGTCAGCACGCGTGCACAGCTCACAGAACGGACACCCCGCCGCAGTCAGCACGCGTGCACAGCTCACAGAACGGACACCCCGCTGCAGTCAGCACGCGTGCACAGCTCACAGAACGGACACCCCGCCGCAGTCAGCACGCGTCCACAGCTCACAGAACGGACACCCCGCTGCAGTCAGCACGCGTCCACAGCTCACATAACGGACACCCCGCCGCAGTCAGCACGCCTCCACAGCTCACAGAACGGACACCCCGCCGCAGTCAGCACGCGTCCATAGCTCACAGAACGGACACCCCGCTGCAGTCAGCACGCGTGCACAGCTCACAGAACGGACACCCCGCCGCAGTCAGCACGCCTCCACAGCTCACAGAACGGACACCCCGCCGCAGTCAGCACGCCTCCACAGCTCACAGAACGGACACCCCGCCGCAGTCAGCACGCGCCGATAACACTCAGCACTGGTAGGTCCCACAGAGGAACAAAGTTGGCGAAAACGGGCTAAACTATGGCAATAAATTGAATTCCTGTTACAAAAATTGACACACAAAAGGTATTTATCAATCGGAACTTCCTTAGGATGACAAGAAAGACTGCACCAAGAATGTTGGTC
>JAXIVJ010008512.1:0-55265 GCA_036785665.1 Chirona hameri
GATGAGGGTCCATTCAGCCTCTCTGGCACAGAGGAGGGTCCGTTCAGCTTCTGTGGTATAGAGGAGGGTCTGTCCAGTCGCTCCGGCACAGAGCAGGGTTCGTTCAGCCTCCCCAGTACAGAGGAGGGTCCGTCCAGCCTATCTGGTACAGCAAGGGGTTCGTCCAGCCTCTCTGGTACAGAGGAGGGTCCGTCCAGCCTCTCTGGTAGAGAGGAGGGTCCGTCCAGTCCCTCTGGTACAGAGGAGGGTCCGTCCAGCCTCCCCAGTACAGAGGAGGGTCCTCCAGCCTCCCCGGTACAGAGGAGGGGTCCGTCCGACCTCTCTGGCACAGAGGAGGGTCCGTCCAACCTCTTTGGCACAGAGGAGAGTCCGTCCAGCCTCCCCGGCACAGAGGAGGGTCCGTACAGTCTCACTTGTACAGACTAGGGTCTGTCCAGTCCCTCTGGTACAGAGGAGGGTCCGTCCAGCCTGTCTTGTATAGAGAAGGGTCCGCCCAGCCTCTCTGACACAGAGCAGGGTCCGACCAGCCTCTCTGGTAGAGAGCAGGGTCCGTCCAGCCTCTCTGGCACAGAGGAGGGTCTGTCCAGCCTCTCTAGTACAGAGGAAGGTCCGTCAAGTCCCTCTGGTACAGAGGAGGGTCCATCCAGTCCCTCTGGTACAAAGGAGGGTCTGTCCAGTTTCTCTGGTACAGAGGAGGGTCCGTCCAGCCTACCTGGCACAGAGGAGGGTCTGTCTAACCTATCTAGTACAGAGGAAGGTCCGTCCAGTCCCTCTGGTACAGAGGAGGGTCCATCCAGTCCCTCTGGTACAAAGGAGGGTCCGTCCAGTTTATCTGGTACAGAGGAGGGTCCGTTCAGGCTCTCTGGTACAGAGGAGGGTCCGTTCAGGCTCTCTGGTACAGAGGAGGGTCCATCCAGCCTCCGCGGCACAGAGGAGGGTCGGTCCTGGCCCTCTGGCACAGAGGAGGGTCCGTTCAGTCTCCCCGGCAAAGAGGAGAGTCGGTCAGCCTCCCCAGCACAGAGGAGGGTTCTTCCAGTCTCCTCTAAGTTAAGTTAGTAGTACTCCCCGCTAAGTTAAAACGCAGTTTTTTTTTGGGGGGGGAAATAACCATACCATGTTGTTTTTCACGTCGATACGCATGGGAAAAGCTCCGAAAACCTGAGAAGGAACAAAAAATCGAAAAAGTTGCAAAATGACGGACCCTAATGGGCAGTCACCTGTTGACTTCAGCGGTGACTACCTTCCGTCCTCCTTTGTAGTATCTTAACGTACCTAACACATCCCCCTCCACTCTTCGTATGCTTATTTAAGTTTGCTTTCCATCTCTTTGTTAGGAGTGCCGCGACTTTGCAATGTTTAGTTGTCTGGTGTTAACGTAAGGTTCTGTGAGTCGTTGGGATCGAGGGAGAGACAATCCCTGTCATGGGTCATGGGTGGCGGTGTATTCTGCCATACGCAGCAATGTTATTGATGTTTGTTTATTTGTTTATTTGTATAATCACCAACGGGTTCTGCGCCCACTGACAGGTGAAGTCGAAAGTTAAAACCATCACGTTCACGAACATTTACAGACATACAACACAACTATCTCCTCATAACATATACAGGCGCACGTTGTTTTCAACTCTGGTGCACTGCTATCCCATACATCCACATCGCGGTTCGCGTCCAGAAAGATATTACAGGCGCTGGGAGCGCGATTAAAGACGCACGTCTTAACAGTGTTTACCCGCGCAAACGAACTTGTGAACAAACGTTGATTTCTCAGCTGACGGGCCGGCACTGCTAGAGGGAACTTGTCGATAAGGAATGATGAACATATCCTGTGGCGATGAACGTTGCTGACGAACATTATGTCGTGGTGTTCGAACCGAGCTCTCATGTTGCTAACTTTAAAATGTACAGTCAAATCTCAATACGAGAAGAAAAAAACACTCCTGTCACACGGCAGCGAGCACACAGATAAACCAGAAACTTTTCCTGCAAACGCTCTATCCTTTGGACATGTGACTGCGCTGCTCCACTCCACACTACACTACCATACTCAAGGACGGAGCGAACGTTTGGAAAATGTGCTGACAAGAGGGCACGTTGGTTTGCTGCTTTCAAAGGACTGCCGTTCTTGCCTGTTTGAAGAGTACGCATTAGCAATCCTAGAGCTCGGTTTGCCTTACGAACTGTATAGTCGACATGTTCGCCAAAGGTAAGTTTCTGATCCAGCATAATACCCAGACTTGGACGCGTTCCAGCGCTACACCAACAATCATATAGGCTCCGATAACCGGGTGCGCCTGAGAGTCAGCGTGAGTACTTTACATTTGGCTGGATTCAGCTTTAAGCCCCACTTCTCAGACCAACAACACGGTTTGTCCAGCTGGGCTTGCACTTACTGCACGTCTACAATCGAATTTATACGCCTGTACATTTTCACGTCGTCTGCGAACATGAACGAATGTTGTACGATTAGTATTGATATTTTTAAAAACATGCTTAAGTTAGGAAAACCATACATTAATCATTCTTGACAGACCATCCCAAACATAAATGTAAAATATACGCGGCCTGGGCCTTATATCGCATCAGCTGTATTGACAAAGTCCAGAAGGACGAGCATTCGTAAGGACGAGTCTTTGGGTTATTCGTTTTATCCGTGACACAATGCAATACTTCCTTTGGACTAAGTTTATACTTACAAAAAGATTACAAGGCAACTTGAGCATCCCACGATCTCTTGTTCAAAAAGTATTACATATATAATACGACAGTCCTTGATTTGCGTCTGCATAATATGTCAGAGCATAGCCTGTATTTAAAACAAACCTGGCATGCATCCCAATCAACATAAAGAGATGTGGCGCATGAGGCGCCGTTAAAAATCGCCTGCTACTCTAAAAGGTCAACGTGATGCATCGTGAGGATATTGCCCTCGCTTGCTGAAATCATCGGGTCGAAAGCAGCTGACATTTGGCGTCCTCCATGACGCGCCACAGCACCCCCCCCCCCCCCCCCCCGTCCCGTCCCGTCCCGTCCCGTCCCGTCCCAGGCCATTTGTACGGCTGCCGAGCTCTGCTGGCGTCCCGAGTTCAGAGATTAGAATTATGATTGAGCGCGAGCCGTCGGTGGTGGTCTGCCGCGTACGGGTGTGGGGATTCTTCGTGTGTCGTCGTCCCCTCCCCGCGTCCCCTGCGGCTCCCCTCCCTCCCCTCCCTCCTTCCCTCCCTCGGGTGCTCCCCTCTTCCGCCGGGTACGTCCGGACTTCCAGTCGGACGGATTAATTCGGCGACGGGGCTGGGTGTGGGACTGTGGGACGGTGGGACGGTGGGACGGTGGGACGGTGGGACGGTGGGACGGTGGGACGGTGGGACGGTGGGACGGTGGGACGGTGGGACGGTGGAACGGTGTGACGGTAGGACGGTGGGACGGTGAGACGAGACACAGTGTAGGACGGTGGGACGGAGGGCCGAATATACATTCGAATACATATTCAAATAATAGACAGTGGTTTGAAGTTTCACCGTGCCACCACGTGCACTCTTAAACGAACGTGCTCACACTACGGGGGTCGGAAATGAGTCAGATTGAAGAAGAACAGTCATTTGGAGATAGTAGCCCACAAGAATGAATATTGTGCCGTTTATTTACATAAGGAGGTTGATTAACACATTGATTGGATATGTTCGGTCGGTCCCGGCCTAGACGACATGTCCCAGTTTGAACCGGAAACCAAACTAGGTACACCCAGCTGTGATTGCGCGTCACGTGGACCACGGAGAAGCCCCCGAGACCCAAGTGTGTCCAAAGATGGTGCGGGGATCAGCGGCTGTGCAAGAACGGTCGGTACGTTACTAACCATTGGTGACGGGAACGGACCACGCTTGGCCGCCTCCGGACGGCGCGAACGAGCCGCTCTCTGCAAACCGAGGCGAACCGGGTCTTCAGCACACTAGCGACTACACTGAACACGTGACGTCACAAGTCCCAGACAGGTCAGCAAGAATATCGGGCGTGGTTCTGAATGGGTCGACGTTAACATGTGCCTCTCAGGGTGTCTCCTGTGCCTAAATTAGTAGTTTCATCGCTGGTCAGCGATGGATTTTCGCAAATGATCGACAAGGGAGCGCGCGGAAGTCTGTTCGCGACAAACAATTTCGCGATTGGGACCAGTTACAGCTTAACAAGAACTGGTGTTAAAGAGCGAACGGCCGATCCGTGCATTATGCATAGGGCCGGGTCGCCTTGCAACGGCATTCCAGCGCTCAGCACGCTTTATGATGATGAGAGCGCACAGGTGGGCAGGACATTTCAGCCTTTAATATCGAACGATTATCGGTAGTTCACTGCGGACCCCCGAACAAGGACAGGCTCGCAATCGCGGTTGCCGGCGCGCACGTTAGCGATTCTCAGAAGTGATTGGGAAACATGACTGGCAAATGACTGGCGAATGGACATACAGCTGAATAGACAATGTCGCCCGTGATAGAGCCGCCGCAGTCTGCGGCCGGCCGGACAGGCCAGGAGGAAATGTCAGGCCGCTGTCTGTGGTACCCTGCCACAGGACAGAGGAGGGAGGGAGGGAGGGAGGGAGGGAGGGAGGGAGGGAGGTAGGGAGGGAGGGAGGTAGCGGGGCAGGAGGACATGGGAGGGAGGGAGCGGGGCAGGAGGACAGGGGAGGGAGGGAGCGGGACAGGATGACAGGGGAGGGAGGAAGCGGGGCAGGAGGACAAGGGAGGGAGGGAGGGAGGGAGGGAGGGAGGGAGGGAGGGAGGGAGGGAGGGAGGGAGGGAGGGAGGGAGGGAGGGAGGGAGGGAGGGAGGGAGGAAGCGGGGCAGGAGGACATGGGAGGGAGGGAGCGGGACAGGATGACAGGGGAGGGAGGGAGGGAGGGAGGGAGGTAGCGGGGCAGCAGGACAGGGGAGGGAGGGAGCGGGACAGGAGGACAGGGGAGGGAGGGAGGGAGCGGGACAGGAGGACAGGGGAGGGAGGGAGCGGGGCAGAAGGACAGGGGAGGGAGGGAGCGGGACAGAAGAACAGGGAAGGGAGGGAGCGGGCAGGAGGACAGGGGAGGGAGGGAGCGGGACAGGAGGACAGGGGAGGGAGGGATGGAGGGAGCGGGACAGGAGGACAGGAGAGGGAGGGAGCGGGACAGGATGACAGGGGAGGGAGGGAGGGAGGGAGGGAGGGAGGGAGGGAGGGAGGGAGGGAGGGAGGGAGGGAGGGAGGGAGGGAGGGAGGGAGGTAGTGGGGCAGGAGGACAGGGGAGGGAGGGAGCGGGAGAGGAGGACAGGGGAGGTAGGGAGGGAGGGAGCGGGACAGGAGGACATGGGAGGGAGGGAACGGGTCAGAAGTACAGGGGAGGGAGGGCGCGGGCAGGAGGACAGGGGAGGGAGGGAGCGGGACAAGAGGACAGGGGAGGGATGGAGCAGGACAGGAGGAGAGGGGAGGGAGGGAGCGGGGCAGGAGGACAGGGGAGGGAGGGAGCGGGACGGGGGAGGGAGGAAGGGAGGAAGCGGGACAGGAGGACAGGGGAGGGAGGGAGTGGGACAGGAGGACAGGGGAGGGAGGGAGCGGGACAGGAGGACAGGGGAGGGAGGGAGCGGGACGGGGGAGGGAGGGAGCGGGACAGGAGCACAGGGGAGGGAGGGAGCGGGGCAGGAGGACAGGGGAGGGAGGGAGCGGGACGGGGGAGGGAGGAAGGGAGGAAGCGGGACAGGAGGACAGGGGAGGGAGGGAGTGGGACAGGAGGACAGGGGAGGGAGGGAGCGGGACAGGAGGACAGGGGAGGGAAGGAGCGGGGCAAGAGGACAGGGGAGGGAGGGAGCGGGGCAGGAGGACAGGGGAGGGAGGGAGCGGGGCAGGAGGACAGGGGAGGGAGGGAGCGGGACGGGGGAGGGAGGAAGGGAGGAAGCGGTACAGGAGGACAGGGCAGGGAGGGAGTGGGACAGGAGGACAGGGGAGGGAGGGAGCGGGACAGGAGGACAGGGGAGGGAAGGAGCGGGGCAAGAGGACAGGGGAGGGAAGGAGCGGGGCAGGAGGACAGGGGAGGGAGGGAACGGGACAGGAGGACAGGGGAGGGATGGAGCAGGACAGGAGGACAGGGGAGGGAGGAAGCGGGACAGGAGGACAGGGGAGGGATGGAGCGGGCCAGGAGGACAGGGGAGGGAGGAAGCGGGGCAGGAGGACAGGGGAGGGAGGGAGGGAGCAGGACAGGAGGACAGGGGAGGGAGGGACTGGGGCAGGAGGACAGGGGAAGGGGAGCGGGTCAGGGGAGGGAGCGGGTCAGGAGGAAATGTTCGGTCACAGGAGGAAATGTCTTTCCCCCGTCTTTGGGTACTTACCCTGCCACGCGTCGTGCCGGGAGCCACCTGTGGACAAAGAAGCTGGTGAACAGCATGTTCTGAACTGAAGATGCGTAGATTGTCAACAAGTTTTAAAGCTAGTTCGGAGTAGAACCATTTGAGACCTTATCACATATAACAAATACAGCACAGCATTAATTCTGTCAAAAACTATGCCAATGTTATACATCTCATGTCGTCATTGGTCTAAAATTACCAGGTATTCGAACGCACGTACGTAAGTAAAGGGCAATGTCAACCGAAAATTGCTCCATTTTCGTTTGTCATCAACGAATCGCTGTGTACTTAAACCATGTTTCGCATGCATTAAGCATCGATTAACAAATAATTGCACGCTGTCAAGTGCTTCAGTGCAATGCAATTGACTGCAATTAACCCGACATAACTTGGTTAAAGGAAATTTAACTGTTCGGAAGACATTTCAATAATCACTTAATCATATAAAAAAAGAACTAGCGAGTCCGGAGACCTAAATTGCAGCAATGCAGCATATCAGCCACATACGAAGCTCATTTAAGGGACTATTTTTCAGATATACCGAAAACATTCGACCGTTCGTTCGCCCCTTGTTCACTGCCGTGTCACCTCCGGGGCCGTGACACATCAGAGGCCGTGTCACCTCCGAGGCCGTGACACATCAGAGGCCGTGTCACCTCCGAGGCCGTGATACGTCAGGTGCCGTGTCACCTCCGTGACCGTGTCACCTCCGGGGCCCGTGTCACCTCCGAGGCCGTGATACGTCAGGTGTCGTGTCACCTCCGGGGCCGTGACACGTCAGAGCCCGTGTCACCTCCGGGGCCGTGACACATCAGAGGCCGTGTCACTTCCGAGGCCGTGACACATCAGAGGCCGTGTCGCCTCCGGGGCCGTGACACGTCAGGTGCCGTGTCACCTCCGAGGCCGTGACACATCAGGTGCCGTGTCACCTCCGTGACCGTGTCACCTCCGGGGCCCGTGTCACCTCCGGGGCCGTGACACATCAAAGGCCGTGTCGCCTCCGGGGCCGTGACACGTCAGAGGCCGTGTCGCCTCCGAGGCCGTGATACGTCAGAGGCCGTGTCGCCTCCGAGGCCGTGACACGTCAGTCGTGTGCCGTCGCGTCACGTCACGTCACCCCGAGTCGGGGCGGCGAATTCGGCGCGGCGCGGCGCGGCGCGGCGTGTTTGCCACACCTGCCAATGTGACGGCTGACAGCTGCCACACCTGACACAACTGGCATGTTTACCTTTTGACTCGACTCGGCCGGTGGCCTACCGCCCCGCCACACGGCGGCTAGAAAGGCAAGGCAAGCCCTGCATTCTAACCTCAAGGCACACGACAGCTGGGAATGTCCACCTCATTTCTGCCAATGCATGCCCTGCATTACGATAGCTTGGAAGGCAAACGATGGCTTGGAAGGCCCACCACTGTTTTACCACTACCTGCGCTGCAGCCCGCATCCTATCCCAGCCTTAGCGACTGCTCTAGGCTGTGGTACCTTGCAGTATGGAACAAGATGACATGTACCATGTGAGACAAGATGACATGTCCCATTGTACCTACTGCAGTTGGCTGATGACCCGCCTATGTGTCAAATGGAATGGGATGCAAGTAAAGCGAAAACAAAGCTACAGTGTGTACCTTCGTGTTTCTTTGGCTCGCATTACGTCGGTCCCTTATTATGCGTGGTGTGATCGTCTCGGTCCCTTATTATGCATGGTGTGATTGTCTCGGTCCCTTATTATGCACGGTGTGGTCGTCTCGGGCCCTTATTATGCACGGTGTTGTCGTCTCGGTCCCTTATTATGCATGGTGTGATCGTCTCGGTCCCTTATTATGCATGGTGTGGTCGTCTCGGTCCCTTATTATGCATGGTGTGATCGTCTCGGTCCCTTATTATGCATTGTGTGGTCGTCTCGGTCCCTTATTATGCACGGTGTTGTCGTCTCGGTCCCTTATTATGCGTGGTGTGATCGTCTCGGTCCCTTATTATGCACGGTGTTGTCGTCTCGGTCCCTTATTATGCGTGGTGTGATCGTCTCGGTCCCTTATTATGCATGGTGTGATCGTCTCGGTCCCTTATTATGCACGGTGTGGTCGTTTCGGTCCCTTATTATGCACGGTGTTGTCGTCTCGGTCCCTTATTATGCACGGTGTGGTCGTCTCGGTCCCTTATTATGCATGGTGTGGTCGTCTCGGTCCCTTATTATGCATTGTGTGGTCGTCTCGGTCCCTTATTATGCACGGTGTTGTCGTCTCGGTCCCTTATTATGCGTGGTGTGATCGTCTCGGTCCCTTATTATGCACGGTGTTGTCGTCTCGGTCCCTTATTATGCGTGGTGTGATCGTCTCGGTCCCTTATTAGGCATGATGTGATCGTCTCGGTCCCTTATTATGCACGGTGTGGTCGTTTCGGTCCCTTATTATGCACGGTGTTGTCGTCTCGGTCCCTTATTATGCACGGTGTTGTCGTCTCGGTCCCTTATTATGCATGGTGTTGTCGTCTCGGTCCCTTATTATGCATGGTGTGGTCGTCTCGGTCCCTTATTATGCATGGTGTGATCGTCTCGGTCCCTTATTATGCATGGTGTGGTCGTATCGGTCCCTTATTATGCACGGTGTGATCGTCTCGGTCCCTTATTATGCACGGTGTTGTCGTCTCGGTCCCTTATTATGCATGGTGTGGTCGTTTCGGTCCCTTATTATGCATGGTGTGGTCGTTTCGGTCCCTTATTATGCGTGGTGTGATCGTCTCGGTCCCTTATTATGCACGGTGTTGTCGTATCGGTCCCTTATTATGCATGGTGTGATCGTCTCGGTCCCTTATTATGCATTGTGTGGTCGTCTCGGTCCCTTATTATGCGTGGTGTGATCGTCTCGGTCCCTTATTATGCACGGTGTTGTCGTCTCGGTCCCTTATTATGCACGGTGTTGTCGTCTCGGTCCCTTATTATGCATTGTGTGGTCGTCTCGGTCCCTTATTATGCGTGGTGTGATCGTCTCGGTCCCTTATTATGCACGGTGTTGTCTCGGTCCCTTATTATGCATGGTGTGGTCGTCTCGGTCCCTTATTATGCATTGTGTGGTCGTCGCATAGCGTAAGTACTTATTCTTTGCTGGTATGTGCGCCGTTCAGAGCGTTCTAGGGCTTTCTTTTTCGATCGCAATACGCACACGGTAGTATGACCCATTTTCTAGATCGGATCATTCATTCATATGCGCCTTAGTTGCCAGCTGCTGGCGACGAACAAAGCGCTATTATACATATAAGCCCTTTTGGAAAAGCTTTTGGAGATATAGACATCAAATGTCTAGCTAAGTTGCGCGTCGCCGTTGATTGAGCTGTTTGAAACCCTGCATAATTTGTCGCTCTACATATGTGGGATTGTGGGGTTCATTAAACATCAATTTATTTCGTGAGAGTCTAAGTAGAAAGCGAAAAGACAGGCCGACGGCAGAAGAAGATTCGAGACCCACCCTGGACCCTTCGGTTTGGTTTAAGTTAGTATCTATAGGTATTTGTTTAACTCTTCGTGATTTTTGGTTTACTCCAGTTTGTCTGAACGTCCCAGGACACTGATAGGATAAGACATGCTAATAAGACATACTGTAGGATTGTTTTCAATCTAGTAAAGATCGAATGCTTCCCATGTTTACTTTCACCGTAATTCAAATGTTCTTGCAATGATGAGAAAGCATCTAGGATGTATATTTTATGCGTATAGACCTATAATAAAATGCAAGATTACTAGACCATAATATGTATTGGGGGGGGGGGGGGGACGATGCTACGGCGCCAACATATCCGTAATTTGTGCTTGCGTGATCGCCTGCGTGACTTTCGCCACTGATGACCGGGCCTCATTTGCCGATCTGCTCTGGTCATCTGCTACACTGTATCAGTCGTAATGCCATCCTCGATTTCGCTGAACGTAAAAAATATGGACATCATGATCATTCTGACTGGAGCCCCAGCCGTCATTCTGGCGTTCAGGTGTCGTGCCCTGGGGCCAGACACCGCCGTCCCGCACCTCAGCTACAACGGGATTTAAACTGCATATCTGCTGGAGACAGCAAAGGTAACTTAATGTATTTGACCAGGAACAGTTATATATCGTTACTATCACATGTCTTTGCGCATTGTTCCGTGAAATAACATAGAAAGTTTCCGTCTGTCAAACTATTTTAAAACACCGGCGTACGAGGGTCCACTTTATGCAGCTCAAGTTCACATTTGTATTGTACTTTGTTGGCTCCTCGATTCATCTGCGTGGAGCCCAGCTCCATCAGGGGTCTGTTGAAATGCCACCTTCCGCCGGGGAGGAGCCTCAGTCGAGACTGCACGCACGTAATTACGTGATCTCATTCAGCATCCTTCAAGCAGAACACTACAGGCAAAAGAGCAGATAAATTGGACCAGATTGGCTACGGATTGTTTCCGAAGAATGGGCCTCGCGTCTTTATTCGCAGTCTTTGGAAGGAGGACCAACAGAGGGGTACGCGGCGATTATTTCTCCAGCGAAAAGGCAATGTCGCGGTGTCATGTTGACTACTGCCAATCAGCGCTCGATACCGATGACAAAAGACCGGTGTCTGACGTCTGAGTGGCAGGCAGTGCCATCGGAAACTAGCAATCGCGAGTGCATTACGACGTTAGGGAATCACCCACCGACTTCGAGAGACGCTGGCACAAAAATTACCCGGATGCCTTGATCGCGAAACATTGCAGCGCGAAAAAAATGCATGCGTTGGCGAATTTTCAGAAGCAGTGTCTTTGTCAAGTTCCGGTGAGGCCCTAAAATATAACGTGCCTTAGCATTTTTATATTTTTCACCAGCTTGTTTCTTCGGCTACCAGAGCGCTACCGCATTGTACCCAGAAGTAACTCAGCTATTCCTCTGTTGCAAGGACAGTAACCATCACTTGGATCTGAACCTCATTTGACAGGTCACATCCACCATCACCGTCAGTCGCACTCCTAGGCAGACAGGCAAACGCTATGCAACTCTGCCAGAAGCCCATTTAGCACACGTCAACAGAGAATTGTTGAGACGTGAATTGTTGAGTGGAGACGAGCGGTTGAGGGCTGAGCCGTACTTAGCGACCTCGACGCATAAACATGGGGTCGGCCGTTTGCGTGCTGGGGAGCGCCGCCATTGCGTTCGCACGCACCCGGCCGACCCAAACCCTGCCGTCGCTGACGACGCGACGCGACGTTGGACTGCAGCAGCGACCGTCGTCGGTTAATCCCAGGCCAGTCTCATACAGTAGGATCAACGAGTCTACGAACTTTGGGGCATATAATACAAATTAAAACTATTAACTACTGTTGAAAAAAAATATTTAGTAATAATCGGTGCTTGTTCGGTATGCCCTGAATTCATAAGTTGGTATAGGCTCGTCGAATACGTTTTATGTGCCTCGTTTGCGGACGACCGCTCTTTGTTGCTGCCGGGTCCCTGGGACACTTTGGAGTGACGGAAGCGCTGGCAGGCCATCATTACTGCTCCTCCTTCCTGTCTCAAATGCTCGAAACCGGCGCCGACGGCCCGGTCTAGTCGTGCGCTGCACGCCATCAGCGGGCCACGAACGTCAAACGTGCCTCTATTGCTCCCTGTCTGCCCCCTCCCCCCACCCCCCAGACAGCCCACACCTCAACCAAATGGATCAAAATGCACCGTGCGAAAGGGTATGATAACAGCTCCGGCGTCGCCAAGAAGCGCCCGTTGAAAGCCCGAATGTTGTCCGTCGGCCCTCCCACCGTGCAGTGCACAAACAGCAGGTACATAGGCGGAGTGTCGTGTGCCCATGGCGGTCTCATCGGCTGAATGGGTCAGCGTCGCCGGCCCTGCAGGGCCCCGCCCAGCGGGTCGGCCGCCGTGCGGGCCGCCACAGCTGAATGTCAGCAGACAGGCCTTTGTCGCGGCGCGGCGTGCGGGGCCGCCCTCAGTCGAGTTTGGTCGTCGCTAGGATTACGTCACCAGTCCCGCCTTGCCTGGCTTCCGTCGGAAACACACGGTGCGATGTCGACTCAGACAGAGGCTGGCTTGGTTTCTCCCGTGGACGATAAACTAGTCGGCATTGACAGGCTTTCGGTGATTCGTTGGGTGTGTCGAGCTTGGCTGAGCTGGGGTGAGCTGGGTCAAACTTGCCACCAGATGCCACCCCGGGCGGCGGCGGCGACGGCGGCGGCGGAGCTCGTCTTGCCTGCCGGCCGGGCGGCGGCAGCAGCGCGTGCGGCCTCGGGCGCCTCGGGCGCTCTAGGTCGCCATGGCAACCAAGTGACAACAGACGGCCAGCGGGCGGGCCGGCGGGCCGACGGCGGCGGCGGCGGCACGGGCTGAATGCCTGCCACCGCCCGCTGGCCGGTAACAATATCTTCTAATGGCGCTGGACCGAGCAGCGTCGGTGCCTTGTCCGAGCTGCCCGCCCGCCCGGCGATCACTCAAAGCAACTCATTAATGGGACAGTTGAGACCACCAGGAGTTGCGGCGAATTCACGTGGGGGGACTGAAAGTGGGTGGCGAGGCGGGCGGTAGACTGCGCAAGCTGAGTGGAGTGGACATTGGACAGGGGGCCTGGATACTGGCATTGAAGTGCTTGATACAAGTGGCGCAATTTTATAGACCGACGCAACTGGGTTTATGGACCACCAATGCTGAAAGGCTCGAGAATTGTCCTTACAAATTCAAAATATATTCGTAAATCCCCATGTGTCTTTGTTATGGTGTTAACGCCAAAGACCAAGTGTTGGATAGGTATTATTGATGCTTATAAGCATCAATAATACCTATCCAAGAAATGCTATGTAGCTGCAATAAATGCTCTGTAGCTGCAATAATATAAGAAATACTAGCTTTCATTCGAGTGTCATTCCATTGCCCCTCCCTTTGGCGCCGATAACGCCCTTACCGGGCAATAGGCGCCCATGAGCCGTGGGCGTAACCGCCTCTGGAATGTCCGTACCATGTTTGGCCGGCGCTGAAGGCATGGGCCCCCTCCCCCATGCGTTTTTAAGGGAAATATTCACATTTTCCCACACAAAAAAGAGGTTTTCACTTGAAATCGACAGACGAGACCAAAATATATGATAAATTTATCACATTTTGCATATAAACATTCCTACTGAAATATATGTCAAGTTAAAGTTGATAAGCGATCCACGCTTATAATAGTCGGTACTCTCAAGTACTAGTTAACGAATTTCGGTTCCCATCGAATTCCGGGCTTTTCTTTTAATGTTTTTTGACAACATTGTATGGAAAATATGTCTTGCACTCTGTCTATTGTGATGATGAACTCTTATATCCGTAACAATCAACAAACATTGAATAAAAAGGTAACAAAATTAGCAGTTAACTTATGCACCAAACGGCGGCCTAGTTAGTGGTTGCGACCCTCAATTTTTTAGAAGAAAAAAATATTTTCAACATTATGAGTTTGTTTTGTTTTGTCTCTGGCTGTATATAGCACTATGCTTTAGCTTATGAAAAATAACTATTTCCAACCCCCAACCCCCAACCCCAAAAAAAAGTCAAATGAGGTCACGAAGGTCAAATTTTGCCAAATGTCACCATTTTGTTTTATTCGACCTCTGTGACGTCACAGGCCACCAGGCAGGGTGTCCAAAGTTGTGTTCGGGGTTGAACATTGACATTGGCTACCGAATGTCGTTTGAATCATCCCGATTCGACTGTTGGTTCCGAAGATATCGCTTTGCCGACCTCGATTCTGGCCGCCATCTTGGACTGCAAATCCATATAACTCAAAAATGTACCGACCGATTATCAATTTTTTGGCGTCAAACGATCCGCTATTGTGTTGGCTTAAGTTTCGCACCAAACCAATGTCCTGCTCCGCTTCGTTTTCCAACTATTTGCGAAAAATATGTGGGGGGGGCGGGGGCACAAAAATGCCCCCTTCCCTCCACTGCGCGTGCTAAGATGCAATTTGCGCCCCCCTCCCCCCCCCCCCCCCCCCCACACACACACACACACACAGGCGCCCTTGGGCATTGTGCCATGAGCATTTCTAGAAGTAAATCGCGCCCTAGGGACAGGAAAGGCGCCCTGAAAGTCAGACATTAGGCGCCCCTATAGAGGCAAATGTCATCAAATGGAGCGGAACCGGTGCTCTCTAAACCGGACAATAAGCGCCCGTACAAGCAAATACCGTGTGATTTCGCCCACAACGCCAATTTTTCAGTACCATTTTGTGACGTGGCGCCCCTGTAGGCGCCCCTGCTGCCGCTGGAGCCGGGGCGCCCCGGTATGGACGCAACTACAACATAAGGCTGTGATGTAGGCTGGGAGGTAGGATGTGCCATCGGCATTAGGGAGACGCGACAGCCCATCAGTTCCCAATGATGCAGCTGTATACAATTTAGTTAAAATTAATCAAAGCTAAATAGAAAACGTAAACAAACTCAGCACTAGAAATTGAAGTTGCTTAAATTAGTGTAGTTTTTTAGGGGGGATTTTTAGGACAGGGCTAAGCGTTTGTGGTCAGCCAGTGTACCCAGTAACTTTGAGCTCGTGGTTACGTCCCTGAGGAAAACTAATTGTGATTAGTGTTGTATTTCACAAACGAGTGGTTCTTCATGGAGACGGACGTGCGTCCATAAGTTAAATATTTTCGGAGCGGGCTCAGCTAGTGACTGGGATCGGCACAACAGTGTTTGTATGGACATTTGTACGGCGAATTTGTGTCGGCATTGACATGAGACTGGTTGAATCAAATTACTTAAAATAGCACCGTCTTCAAGATATCCCTGTATGTACAATGACCATACATACACTTTGAATGACAGAGTGGCAACAACGTCATAGTGAGTTTCTGGTTTTTCATTTCCAGTTTTCATTGAAAGTAATACACGCCCACAACATACGCATTCAATGCACGACATTGTATCTCAGTTAAAATGCGAGGTGGCCGCAAACACGGTTTGTAGCGGTACCAACCGTCTACAGCATGACGAAAATAAGTTGAGTCAAATTATTAATCCGCTCACAAGTATAAATTAATGTAACTTCACCTCTCTCACCAGCCCATCATCACATTTGTTTATTTAAGCCAAGAAAAGGCCCAAGACTATCAGCTGGTACCTTATCACGAAGATGAATAACGCATCAGGCCACCTCGGTAAGCCCGAACCGTAAACGGCGTATCATCCGCCGCCCTAGTGCCCGGTCGGTCTCCACATACTGCACAATAGATGATGGATATTTCCTGAAGCGAATGCCAGGCGTGCAGGTGCCTTGGCCTCGCCGGCCGAATAAAAACCACTGTTTCTATTGGTTACCATAGCAACGTCTAATCGAGCTTTCAGGAGCCCGAGCACAGTTTGGAAATTTAAAATGGATCGGCCTGACCTGAAAGGTTAGCCTAGTGGTAGGCCCGGCGGAGTCATTTAACTGGAATGTAGGACGAATTAGAGGCTTGCGACAGGAACTCCAATGTATGATGTGCAATAGTGAACATGAAAACGACGGCAGCTGCGCAGGCAGAGCTTTGCGCCGATGAATTGTTACGTAATGTTGGAAGCGCTCTGCAGAGCGAAGGCACGTATAATGTAAGAGACGTTCTGCAAAGCATAGGGCCGTAATGTAGGAAGCGTTCTGCGGGGCACAATAACGTTATATATAGCAAACATTTTCCGCAGCATAGGCACGTTATGTAGGGGACGTGGAATGATTTAAATAAAGCGACGCCTATCACATACAATATAGGTGAACGAACTTGTCTCATTTCGTTCACATACATTGTTATCGGTCAAAGCAATCCAGGTCATGAATAGGTGTCACCCGTTGAACTTAAAGTGCGGTTCAGTGTTCCAGTACGCCCCGGGCATATAACTGTATAGCTGCGACGTCCTAAAACACAAATAATTAACCAGTGCGCCCTACATTCACTCTGAAATTAATACGCCAGTATAAAATTCATAGTGCGAAGGGCTGATCGACCAAAAACTGTTGATCAACAATTAAATACATGCATGCTACCTGAACATTATCCGTGCTTTCTGTGAATGGACCAGACTCGCTTGCAACAGAGGTACATTTTTCATTTGAAGATGATATTACATCAAGAGGTAATATTGAGCCCCAAGAGGTAATTTCCACCGAGCATTGATCCAACTTACTGCAACTGCTGTGGTTTGTTTTATCAACCGTGTTCATTCCTCACTGCGCACTGGCACTCAACCATCGGCAGGTATATTCATACGTTATACTTGTGGCGTATCTTCTAATCGATAGTTATGGCACATGCGTGTCGCGATCGGCATTAATATCGATCGAGTATAGCATCGGGTATGCAGCATGCACTCCTCAATAGCAACATGCGGGTCACAGCACTACACGCGTAGTGTCCGTTATCACATAATGTGTTTGTTTTCACAAAACACATAATTTGTTCAGACTAAAAAGCTATTTGATGTCACGTTTAAACTAATTCACAAAGGTACTTACAATGGAAACTCTTGGACAGCCGTTCCCACGAAACACGCAGTAGGATCGCACTTTTGTGCTCTTGTATTGTATCATTAACTTAAATGTATGACTGTTTGACTTATTTGCCATATAACACCATTCATTTTGTGTCATTAAGTACTAAGTAGTTTTTGTCAAATGTCAGTGTTATATGCCTCCATGTCTTTATTTATTTATTTAATTAATTAATTTTATATGTTGTTTATTTTGCAAACAAGAAGTTGCACCCATTATGTCTGTATGTGTGTATACTGTACCTATATATCCTTGCCTGACTAAAAAATATATATTTGTATATTTTATACATGATGATTCACATAACCACTCTATTTTACATACAGCCATACACAGTGGCGTACCCAGGATTCACTCCAGGAGGGGGACATTTTTGCTCAGGGGGACATAAGGTACTCCCCACCAAAAAACACTCACCGGATTTGGCCCACTATATTTTTAGAGGGGCATATTTATTTTTAAAAAAAATCCTTGAAAATAAAATAAATTAAACAGACATTCATTTTTTTCTCGAAATAGGGCCCTTCGGGTCCTATTTCCAAAGGGGCACATACAGCCCAGGGGGCACGTACAGACCTTCAGGGGGATTACCCCGTGTGCCCCCCCCCCCCCCCCCCCGCCCCTTTGGGAACGCCTATGGCCATATGGCCATACAGTGACAGGCAAATGCAACATGTTTAGAACTTCATGATAGGTGAAGGTGAATAAATATTTTTGCAGCTTGTCCTGAGCTAATTATAATGCAGGGAGGCCCTATCTCAACCGGCATACAATGCAAATCCGTATGAAACAACACCATGCAACAACTTCATTGACAAGGGGAGGCAGACTCATTCTATCCCCTCCTATCTTCATTGTGAGGCCCCGTTTTCATAACTGCCGACGCAGCACCAACAGAGGGAGCGTGGCTCTTGAACCACCCGACAGTCATGCAGCTCTCGACTGCGAGGGAACTATGCGACGCGACCCATACTAGAACCGCGCAGACCCGGCTGTTCCACCCCCCGCCGGGCCGCCGTGTTTTAATTCCGCCACTCCATGCCCACCCACTCTCTCTGAGCAGGGAGAGAGAGCACTCTCAACAGAGGGAGAGGTACCCCTAGGCAGCTCGCGACGGGTTGTGCCAGGTCGGCGACCTGCGGGACGCCCGCTGGGGGGGGGGGGGCGGCAGGGGAGGGGAGGAGAGGGGCAGGTGGTCGGGTGGCGCCGCAGGAACAGCTGCCGCCATTGCCACAGCCCGCCGCCGCCCGCCACCCGCCGCTGCCGCCCGCCGCCGCTGCCGCCGCCGCTGCCGCCGCCGCTGCCGCTGCCGCTGCCGCCGCCGCTGCCGCTGCCGCCGCCGCTGCCGCCGCCGCTGCCGCTGCCGCTGCCGCGCGCCGCTCGCCGCTCGCCGCTCGCCGCGCCTGCCGCCGCTGTCGCTGCCGCCGCTGCCGCCGCTGCCGCCGCTGCCGCCGCTGCCGCCGCTGCCGCGCGCCGCTCGCCGCGCCTGCCGCCCGGCCCCTCCAGCCCTCCGATCCACGCAGGGCTGTTCCCGCCACCCAGGCTGGACCCAACATCAGCTAATGTGAGCAGAGCAGGCCTGTCTCATCCGGAGCACCTGCTGCGGGAACGGGACCGGGACAGGCCCAGACCGGCACAAAAAACGTGTCCCGAAATGTGATGGAATGGTATGGACTTTCCGTATTTTCCATCGACAAACGAAGTTTTTACGACTTCTTCATTAGAGCGGTGCCTGAATTCTCATTCGTGGATTACATTTCCTAAACATATGCACCGCATGCGACTTTCAGAACTGGGGCGATGTAGATCGTACAGCTTATTATGCTACACGCATCATGTCGACGTTTCATCAGCTGGACTACATTACATCAGGTATACATGTGAACCGTCAGACCCGGATTAATGACGTCATAGGGGCCGATCTGTCATGTCAGTGGCGTTTGTCACTGGCGATACGACCGTCGATCGCCCAGACCGCCACGAGTGACACGTGACTCCCAACAGGCACCCGGAACAGCGGCCTCATAGGGCAGGGCAGTGGTTAGCCAGTGTTGACTAATAGTGCACTGAAATGGCCCGCGATGTTGTGGATGGTCGAACATGTAGTATTACTTCATGTTCCAGAACCGAGACGGCGGTGAATTCATACTGCTTTCTTATCTATGAATTTTCTACGGTTATTTTTAACAACGTGCACTTCACTGGTCAATGAATAACTTGTCACAGCGTAAAAATGGTACCAGATCATGACGTTAGGAGACATGCTTCCAAAATAAAGCCCATTCTGCGAAATTATTCACATGCGGATGAACTAACATACATTCTTCTGCCAGACAGCACCCGAAATGCCGCGTATGACTGACAGTCTGCACCTCACCGCCACCGAAAGCGGAGTAGGAGGCCTGCCAAGCCCACCACATGCAGAACTGTGTGTCCACTGGCAGCTCGCCCAGTGAGCCCGTTTACGCGGCCGTTTGGGGACGAACCGACACAAAAAGACACGCTGGCGCGCCAGCCGGCCAGCCGAGCCACCAGCCCAACGTCAGCACGTCATAACTTTATGAAGGCATTCCTCTCCCCGGAACTGGCCAGTGATAAATTGTTTCAGCACGTGGGTAATTCGTTAGACCAGGAGAAGTCTTGGATGTTTAATGTTTATGGGTCGTTTTTTTAAATAGTATTTAAGTCTAATATTTTGGAAAATAGGCAGGTTGTGTTCGCAGCACAGAAACACTAACAACCTTTGATTAAAATACGGTTACCATGATGGCTTATCGCGCATCCATTCTCGTACAAACAAAACAAGCATCGGGGAGCACCTCAGCACCCCGTTATTCGTCCCACACCCCTCTTCCTGACTCGTGGAGGCACCCTTTCCGCCCCTGCCGCCGGCCGCAGCTCGAGCCCACGCCCCGCGGCGGCGGCCTCGTGCCAGGCTCGGGCCTCTCTAGTCTATATACGCCCATCCATCAGGGCCAGCTACAGCGTGGGAGCCACTGGGCCCCCAGGGCCGCGGGAACCACCGAGCGCCCGGCGAACGCCTGCCGAGGGACCCGCAGCCAGGGACAGCGCGAGGGGAGCGGAGTGAGGGGAGGGGAGGGGTGGGGAGGGGTGGCACGTGGCACGGCGCGTGCGCACCTGGCCCCTCCCCTCGGCGAGGCCGGCGGTGCGCGGCGACCGGCGTCACCTGCACAGGAAGCCGACCTGCTGCCCCGCTCCGGCCCCGCTCCGCCGCCGGCCCCGCTCCGCCGGCCCGCGCCGCGCCGCGCCGCGCGGGGTCGAGCAGGGTCGCAAATGAGGCAGCCATGCAAATGGTACGTTGATCTGCCGGTGGTGCTGACGGCTGACGTCTAATTGCAGGACGCAGCTGCGAGGAAGCGACCAGCGTCCAACCTGACCGGCAGATATTGCCGCCGCGTGCGTGATAAAGCGATTGTGGGATTGTTCCGGTTGTGGTGAGGGTTTTGTTGGTAGGTATTGGTGTTACTGTTACTGTTACTGTTACTGCGGATGTTGTCTGTGTGATGGTAGGACTAGGAGACTCGGTGGCTACAAGGGATTATGTTGTACAACAACAGCGGACAGTGACATTTGAAATAAGCCGCGGTTAAACGAGAAGAGCAGCCTCAATCAAAGATTGACAGCCAGGGACGACCCAATTATTTCATATGAATGTTCTATGCGGCGATGGACAGTGAGATTGATTTTGCAGCGGTCGCTGTGACCCGAAAACATGTCAGCTATGCAATTTGAGAGCAACATTCAGGCAAAGTTGGTCTGATGTCTTTATGGTTTTCCAGGAGCAAAGAAAACATATAACCCGTTCCAGATAGTGGTTCCGATTCCATAATGGATTTCAGCACGTCGTTTTAACAAGCATTCAGGAAACTTAATCGCTTTTAGACCTTTCAAATGTTGGCGGACCAGCCTATTTGTGCATATTTTATGGGGCAGCACACAGACCACGTAAAACGATTGCCGAACAGTGACTCCTGCCTACTATCCTCTTTCCATTCCAACGTTCTCCTTTCATTTCCAAAGCTCTGTTACTTGTCATGCCTCAAATCTTCACCTGATGGAGAAATCATCGCTACACTTGCTACACCTCGCTACACCTCTTCACAAATTCTGCGTCACTATTACTACACGGCGAAGTCACCCCTGTGTCTACTCCCCGCCAGTTGGTCCCACCCCGGTACCAGCGGCGCCGTGCCGTGCGGCGGCAGTCTCGGCGCGGGGCAGGACGAGCAGCGGCGCGGCCTGGCGCTGCACTATTTGTTTATGTGGGCCGGCCCGGCGGCGCCTGTGCCCCAGGGTGCAGTCCGTATCAGCTCTCTGAGCCGGGTCGGCCGCCACCTGGCGGTGGCCGGCCCCGGACAGAGACACAGGTGTGACGCCGCTGGCACACCTGCCTGGCCCACGACCCGCCGGTACCGGCCTCGTAAAGAGTCCCCCGCACCCCGCACCCCACCCCGCCCCATCACCCAGGCTGGTCCGACGCTAGGACCGGGTCAGGATCGGCACTGGGATGGGACTGGGACCGGGTCAGGATCGGCACTGGGATGGGACTGGGATGAGGCAGAGACTGACACTGGAACTGACACGAGGACCGACACTGGGGATTGGTTGGGACTGACATTGGGACTTGGTTGGGACTGATATTGGGGCTTGGTTGGGACCGACATTGGGGCTTGGTTGGGACCGACATTGGGAGTTGGTTGGGACTGACATAGGAGATTGGTTGGAACTGACATTGGGACTTGGTTGGGACTGGCATTGGGGCTTGGTTGGAACCGACATTGGGGCTTGGTTGGTACCGACATTGGGACTTGGTTGGGACTGGCATTGGGGATTGGTTGGGACTGACATTGGGGCTTGGTTGGGACCGACATTGGGGCTTGGTTGGGACCGACATTGGGGCTTGGTTGGGACTGACATTGGGGCTTGGTTGGGACTGACATTGGGGCTTGGTTGATACCGGCATTGGGGCTTGGTTGGGACTGACATTGGGGCTTGGTTGGGACTGACATTGGGACTTGGTTGGGACTGACATTGGGGCTTGGTTGGGACTGACATTGGGGCTTGGTTGGGACCAACATTGGGACTTGGTTGGGACTGACATTGGGGCTTGGTTGGGACCGACATTGGGGCTTGGTTGGGACTGACATTGGGGCTTGGTTGGGACTGACATTGGGGCTTGGTTGGGACCGACATTAGGGCTTGGTTGGGACTGACATTGGGGCTTGGTTGGGACTGACACTGGGGCTTGGTTGGGACCGACATTGGGGCTTGGTTGGGACTGACATTGGGGTTTGGTTGGGACTGACATTGGGACTTGGTTGGGACTGACATTGGGGCTTGATTGGGACTGACATTGGGGCTTGGCTGGGACCGACATTGGGGCTTGGTTGGGACTGACATTGGTGCTTGGTTGGGACTGACATTGGGGCTTGGTTGGGACCGACATTGGGGCTTGGTTGGGACTGACATTGGGACTTGGTTGCAACTGATATTGGGGCTTGGTTGGGACTGACATTTGGGATTGGTTGGGACTGACATTTGGGATTGGTTGGGACTGACATTGGGGCTTGGTTGGAACCGACATTGAGGCTTGGTTGGGACTGACATTGGGGCTTGGTTGGGACTGACATTGGGGCTTGGTTGGGACCGACATTGGGGCTTGGTTGGGACTGACATTGGGGTTTGGTTGGGATTGACATTGGGACTTGGTTGGGACTGACATTGGGGCTTGGTTGGGACTGACATTGGGGCTTGGTTGGGACCGACATTGGGGCTTGGTTGGGACTGACATTGGGGCTTGGTTGGGACTGACATTGGGGCTTGGTTGGGACCGACATTGGGGTTTGGTTGGGACTGACATTGGGACTTGGTTGCAACTGACATTGGGGCTTGGTTGGGACTGACATTTTGGATTGGCTGGGACTGACATTTGGGATTGGTTGGGACTGACATTGGGGCTTGGTTGGGACTGACATTGGGGCTTGGTTGGGACTGACATTGGGGCTTGGTTGGGACTGACATTGGGGCTTGGTTGGGACTGACATTGGGGCTTGGTTGGGACTGACATTGGGGCTTGGTTTGGACTGACATTGGGGCTTGGTTGGGACTGACATTAGGGCTTGGTTGGGACTGACATTGGGGCTTGGTTGGGACTGACATTGGGGCTTGGTTGGGAGCGACACTGGGACTTGGTTGAGACTGACATTGGGGCTTGGTTGGGACTGACATTGGGGCTTGGTTGGGAATGACATTGGGGCTTGGTTGGGACTGACATTGGGGCTTGGTTGGGACTGACATTGGGGCTTGGTTGGGACTGACATTGGGACTTGGTTGGGACTGACATTGGGGCTTGGTTGGGAGCGACACTGGTACGAACACGGGACTGAGAACAGAACTTGGATGGGACGGGCACTGAGACCGGTACCGGAGCACGGACTTTGATGGGACTGAGACCGGGACTGGGGCATGTACTGAGATGGGACTGAGACCGGGACTGGGGCATGTACTGGGATGGGACTGAGACCGGGACTGGGGCATGTAGTGGGATGGGACTGAGACCGGGACTGGGGCATGTACTGAGATGGGACTGAGACCGGTACCGGGGCACGGACTTCGATGGGACTGAGATCGGGACTGGGACATGTACTGGGATGGGACTGATACCGGGACTGGGGGATGTACTGGGATGGAACTGAGACCGGGACTGGGGCGTGTACTGGGATGAGACTGAGACCGGGACTGGGGCGTGTACTGAGATGGGACTGAGACCGGGACTGGGGGATGTACTGGGATGGAACTGAGACCGGCACTGGGGCATGTACTGGGATGGGACTGAGACCGGGACTGGGGCGTGTACTGGGATGGGACTGAGACCGGGACTGGGGGATGTACTGGGATGGAACTGAGACCGGGACTGGGGGATGTACTGGGATGGGACTGAGACCGGGACTGGGGCGTGTACTGGGATGAGACTGAGACCAGGACTGGGGCGTGTACTGAGATGGGACTGAGACCGGGACTGGGGGATGTACTGGGATAGAACTGAGACCGGGACTGGGGCGTGTACTGGGATGAGACTGAGACCGGGACTGGGGCGTGTACTGAGATGGGACTGATACCGGGACTGGGGGATGTACTGGGATGGAACTGAGACCGGGACTGGGGCATGTACTGGGATGGGACTGAGACCGGGACTGGGGCGTGTACTGGGATGGGACTGAGGCCGGGACTGGGGGATGTACTGGGATGGAACTGAGACCGGGACTGGGGCATGTACTGGGATGGGACTGAGACCGGGACTGGGGCGTGTACTGAGATGGGACTGAGACCGGGACTGGGGCGTGTACTGGGATGGGACTGAGACCGGGACTGGGGCGTGTACTGGGATGGGACTGAGACCGGGACTGGGGCATGTACGGGGATGAGACTGAGACCGGGACTGGGGCGTGTACTGGGATGGGACTGAGACCGGGACTGGGGCATGTACGGGGATGGGACTGAGACCGGGACTGGGGGATGTACTGGGATGGGACTGAGACCGGGACTGGGGCGTGTACTGGGATGGGACCGGCACCAACATCAGGACAGCAACGCGCAGGAGAATAGGATCACAGGAGTGGATGAGTGCGATCAGGAGAATAGGATCACAGGAGCGGATGAGTGCGATCAGGAGAATAGGATCACAGGAAAAGATGAGTGCGATCAGGAGAATAGGAGCACAGGAGCGGATGAGTGCGATCAGGAGAATAGGATCACAGGAGTGGATGAGTGCGACCAGGAGAATAGGATCACAGGATCGGATGAGTGCGATCGTGCCGGTCTGGGAGGCGAGCTCAGTTGACTGATTTGCAGGCTATCAGGGCGTAGGGAGTACCTGATGCAGTCTCGACTGAGCCTACGACCAATCAGCTCGTCCCAGGCGGCTGCTGACGCGACGTTCAGGGTTTTGGTGGCCTAGATTTTACCAAGTACTGCTGTTCAGTATTTGCTCATTTAAATTCGGTTATTTCCACATGAATGTGTCTATCATAGCGCCATCGCTATTAATACCAAATATAGGTAAATACCAGAATATAAATAATCTTAGGATGGAAAAAAATTGAGATGACGGGAAACATTCAATATAATACAAGTTGAAAAAGACAAGGCATAAATAATAAACAAGGCGAAATCAAGAAATAACGACTGACAAGCCGTTTGCCGTGGATTCATATCATGAAATGATATGAACAAAGAACGATTACGATTAGTGGGGTGGGGACTGTGGAGTCGGGGACGACATCTTCCCTAAATGGCTTCCTTTGACCTGGTATTGCATCGCTCCAAGCTGTTTATTCGTAACTCCTGACCGGATTATTAATTTGATCGAGATTGTATTCACTTCAGATGCCATAAGAAGATTATGAATAAGTGCGTATTTAAGTACAAACTGCAGTACATATGGAAAGACTGGGGAATGTACTGGAAAGACGAAGTTTAACATATTGATTTGTTGAGTCGGGATTATTTGCACCCGCCGTTATCCGGGTCGACATAAGCTTGACACAAAATTCAAGGAATGGCTAAATCAGCTAAATAGGACACGTCTACGTTGTCAGTTCATTAACACACATATAGCTGGATTCGAAATCTGCCTCAGTATCAAGAACATCGAGTACGGTGTATCTCATGCTTTGTGAAAGCGTGCTTTCCGACAAATATATAACACTTGTCACTTTTCGGTTCAGCCGATTACATAGGTATTTTCCCGACAATTGTACTATGTTGTTTAAAAAACCTGGAACGAATGGAACGGCAATGGCCAATATCATACAAAAGAACAAGACCTCCCTGAACCAACGACTACATCCGACTCCCAACCCACGCGACTCCCAACTCCGCACATATGTCTGTCGTGCGCAGATTGAGCGGCAAACGATCCCAATAAACATATTGCTTGGCGGCCGAGTGACGGAGAGTGTTTCAATCACGGGACTCGCCCCGATGCAGGTCTGCTGACTGGCAGAGTCAGCGCCGCACCGGCTCGGCGTCAGCCCGTCTCTATAGAGATGGGCCGGCTCTATATCTCTGCCAGGGAGACCGGCAGGCGCGGCCTCATCAGCACTACTGTCTGAGACGTGGCATCCGTTCGGCATCTGAGAAACTTTGCGGACTTCCGAATATTTCGGCCCGCACCCGGATTGTGAGGCGCCGCAAGCGAAAGAAGAATGTGGCAGCTCGAGAAAGCCTTCGTTTGTTGCACTGTTCGAGGCAAACAAGAGCGTAAAGGAATTCCATGTTCTTGGGGCTGTTGAGTTTAGGTTTAAATTGAAGAACGGCGCTCTGGTAATGCTGGGTAGCTTAGTGGATAATGTTTAGGTAAATTGCTAATTGTTCGAAAAACTGCAAGTATGTACGTTGTAAACCAGCTCTCTCATTGTCTCGGTTGGGTTGTAGGGGCAGACAATGATTCAAGGCTGTGTTCGGTAAAACCCAAAGCATTGTTATCTCTAAAGAAGATGTAAATCAGAGAATAAACATCGGTTCCCCTTTTTGCTTAAGTAACACCGATGTTCGGTGAAAGAGGGCGTCATGTCTGACATTATGTGTCATTGAGTATGTATTTGAATATAGCTTAGTGCGATTAAGACATCATTTTATCACTTTTTATCCAAGTCGCTCAGCGTCAGCGTCGGCCAAACCATCGAAGCCATTTTCCTGCACTGTTTCTCGGATAGTGTTCAAATGAGTCTAAATAGAATATTGATGGAAATATTTGGCAATGGCAAAGTTTCTTAGCGAACACTATCTTAGCTCAAAACACACGTGCAACAATTCGCAACCCCTCTACGCACACCCCTTACATCAACACACATGCCCACACGTGAGACACGAAATAATAAATAATAACTGTGATTTACCGGAGGCGATCTCGGTGTGTTGTGAAGGCGCCAGGGACTGACCTGCCAGACGCAATGACGACATGCGCTGGAACTCTGGCTCCTGCAGCCACTTCCACATGCGACGGAACGTCTCGCGGCCTGACTTCAGCTTCGACCACGGCTTGGGATTGCGCAGCAGGTCTGAGAGCGTGCCCTGCGACCTGCAGAGCACGCGCTGCGCGAAGATGGCCTGCGGGATGCTGTACCGCTTCAGCTCGGCCGAGATGCGCTGAGCCAGCTCCTTGGTGTTGAGCTCTTCGCAGTCGGAGGCGGTTGAGGAGGAGGAGGATTTGCACTGGACCTGGTGGTTGGGCGTGAGCGCCTGGGCTGTGTGCTGAATGTGTCCGCCGGTCTGCATAGTAGGGACTGACATACCATGCATATGGTCGCGCAGCTGTGGCGAGGGGGAGGGAGGCGACTGAAGGTGCAGTGAAGGAGAGTTGGGAGACACCGCATGTGGGGACAGCGGGCCCAGACTGCCAGCGTGTATGCTGTTGAAGTTGGGCGTGAGCGCGGAGGTGGTCAGAGTGGTGGTGCCGATGTAGCCGTTGAAGCTGGAGCTGGGGGGAGAGTGGAGGGACACTGTGGGACTGAGAGCGGGACTCTGAGGCTGTGCCAGAGTGGCGCGGGACAGGTCCTCGCGGGTGTAGGGGCTGTTGTAGTTCTCTGGAGAGAGGGACTTTTGCGGCGAGTGCATGCCGTTGTGGCTGTAATTCTGCGGCGACAGCGGCGACGGCTGCTGCTGCATCATCAGCCCGTTGTTGGAGGAGTAGTGTGGGGGCGACATGCTCATGTGACTGAGCTTGTCATAATGGTATGGAGAGTTGAGGTTGATGCTGCCCAGGGCCGGGTTGTTGTGCATGACGGTGAAGGAGCCGGATACATTACCGGGCTGACCGTAGGCGAAGCGGTCGGACACGGTAGAGATGGGCGGCAGCGGCTGAAGCGGCGTCAGCGTGGCGTAGGACGAGGACGGGCTGTAGGCAGCCGGCGACATCCTGCCGCCCAGGCTGCCCAGGTTCTGGTACATGGGCTCCTGCGGCAGGCCGCGGAAGTCGGACGCGTCGATCATGTTGTGCACACTGGTGGGAATATCGTCTCGCGGGGAGAGGCGGGCCGGACTCAGCTGGCTGTAGTCATGCGCCTCAGTCTGCTCCTCGATCACCTGCACACTGAGCGGCTCCTTGTACGGACTCGACGGCACGTGTGCCTTGAACTCGCTCGAGCTCAGCTCGCTCGTCCCCAGCTCACCGGCGGCGCTCAGCTCGCTGTGCGACGCGAGTTCACTGCCGGCATGTAAGAGTCCCAGGCCCTCGGAGCGCAGAGTCTTGACGCTGAAGTCGGCCGGCTGGTCGCTGTCGATGTGCACGTCGTGCGTGCTGAGGTCGGACGGCAGCAGGTCCGAGTCGCGAAGCTCGTGCCGCAGCAGCGGAGCGTCGTCGCGCAGGAGCAGCCGCACCTGCTGGTGACCAGGCGCCACCACGCGGCTGTATGTGGGCCCGGCCGCCGTCCGAATCAGCAGCACCTGCGTGGTCGCCGCCTGCACGTCGGCCGGCGCTGCCATTGGCGCAGCCGCCGTCGCGTCGCTCCCCGCCAAAAAAGCGCCGCTCTCCGCCGCACCGGCGCGCCGCCGCGCCGCAAAATCGTCCTCAGCGATAGTCCAGACCTTACGCGACACACTCGAGTCACTTTTGTCGCGTTTCACTGGAAAATACCACGGTCACTGGCGAAAATGGCCGAGCGGCACACGTCACGTCAGCACGGGACGGCCATGTTTGTGTACGCCGTCGGCGCAGCCGGTCCGCGCAGCATCGATCCGCGGTGGAGGGTAAATCATCGCATAGAAAATCAATACGCCGACAATCGATATTATTCGGAGACAACGCACAGCAGACGCCGTGCACGCGTCGGGCTCACTCACCGCCAACTGAGCAGACCGCCGCGAGATTCACGACGTCGGCCGCCGGTCCTATTTTGAGTGAGACGTCCGCTCGTACCGTCGCCGCCGCCACCGTCGACCGTCCTCTTTTGTCCGCGCCGGCCGAGTCGGTCGCGTCGGCCGTCGGCAAGACGCACGGTCCCGGGACGCATGCGGCGAAGCCGGGCTGGGCGCGGTCTGCGGCGGCTGCGGCAGCTTCGGTGGTTCCGGCGGGTCGCGGCGGGTCGGCCGGTGGGACACGGCCCGCGAGCGGCCCGCGAGCGGCCCGCGTGCGGCCCCTGGGTCGCCGGGTCATCGCCACCTCACCGCGTGGCAGCCATCGATTGCCAGATATCGGTCCACGGCGCGGGTGACGGGAATCGATAGCGGTTACGGTGCGGCCGGCTGAGCGAGACCAGTCCGGTGCAGCCGCAGGTGTCACTCGACGGTCGATGCAGCAATCGATAGGCGCAGATTTAAAATACATCGATTTCCAAGCTCTAGGTCAGGAAGTCCCATTGATCCCGGCTGTGTGACGTAACTCTCTCACTCCCGTCCTCTCCCGCCCGCCGGCCACGTGACAAGCGGATCGACACGGAGCGAACCCTACCGCGGGGGTCACGGAGGATCGCAGCTGACCCCGATTGACAGGGCGGAAGGCTCCTGGCGCACAGCTGAGTTGTGCGAAGGAGTAGGAAGCGTATCAAAATGCGGACAGGTGCACATACTGACGTGATGCAGTCAGCTGATGGAGTACCTGCAGGTGATGATGGTATTGACTGATGTGGTATGGTACGCCTTTCTGAAGATGTGCATCATTGTTCAAGTACAGATAAAAGATGTCGTTTAATTAGTTGCTTTTGCGAAATGTAGGTACACGACGCGCAAATTCCCTGCAGAACATTATTCTTATTTTGCGTCGATGTTGTTGCTGAAGCCATTGCTGAATATAAATACAATGCATTTCAGTACTCACATATGTCAAAATAAAGAACATATTGCACTTTATTCACAATTTCGGGCCCTAATATTGCACTTTATTCACCTGGGATCTCCATGCACCCTCTGGCCTTAGTCGGTGCACCCCTAGTAGGTAAGGTATATGTAGTACTTTCTCAGTCGAGTAAAAGTAATTGAACACAAGCGGTTTTGACCTTTCGCGTACAATCCAGTAAGAAGGACACTTATCAGGACACTTATGTTTAGAAGCAATTTTGTTTTACATGCTAAGACTTTGGGTTGGTAAGTGTACGATAATGGTGTGCATTGTGCCCCATCTGATAATTATTGTGCCCCATCTGATAATTATTGTGCAACATCTGGGAATTATTGTGCAACATCTGGGAATTCAGCCTGACTACGGGCCTGATGGAAAAAACAGCTATGAATGATATATTTTTACTTCTAAAACTTATTTTATCTGATTTTGTACACCTATCAACTAACATATTTGACCGCAGCTTCTAGATGGTTCAGGAGTTACGTACCAATGGGAGCACATAAAGTTACTTTACTTACTTAACTTAACTTACTTTGCACGTTAAGCATTCAGGCATCGCACGATGAATTATCACCATCTACACGCAGTGGCGGCGGAAGAGAGGGAGGGGCAGCTCCCCCCCCCCCCCCACACCACACTCACGAAGTTGGGGGAGGGAGGGGGCAAACATATTATTTTGCCCCCATACATTTGTAAGAGGGGCTCTCCAAGAAGTTGACCGAGAGCCCGACGTGTCCCCAGCCAGCCTGAGGGGCCCTCTAAGGCCGACAGAAGGCCCTCAGTCGGCCTGAGGGGGTCATCGGTAGGCCCGAGGGGGCCCTGGGAAGGCCTGATACTTCAACATGGGCCTGTCCGACGTTTTTTGGCGACCATTTAGAGGCCCTGCAAAATATTGTGGCTTAAATCCGAGGAGATACCATTTCGCGCCTTTTTTGGAGGGGAGCTTTGTCCGTGGCCCTTTGGACGAGGGGGCCCCATGAGTTTCTTCCCCCCCCCCCCATCTGAAAATACCTTCCGCCGCCACTGACTAGACGAATGTTTCGAACTAGGAGCTCAATAGAAGAAGAAAAAATCATTCAATGATATAAAAAACCTAAACAAAATCTTGGTCAAAATAAAATGAACAAGAACTGTTATGGGAACGGATAAATAAGCATTCATGTAAGTATTCATAAGCATACCTAAATTTGAAGCATTATGACGCTGAAGATGATACACATACGTCGTATCGCACTTAGCGTCGTAACCTATAGAGTATTGAGAGCTATGGACTGTGGCGAAATTTCAGTGAAATTTCAGTGCTTGTGCTATGTGATTTATCGAAATGCTTTGATGCCGTGCCGCATGATTTGCTCCTTAAAAAGCTAGCTCTGTACGGCGTAGACACCCACTGGTTCTCAAACTACCTCGCCGGTCACACGCAGCAGGTCACACGCATACGTCGGCGTGACGGCAGCACAACCCCGTCACAAACCAAGCCCAACACCATAGGTGTGTATCAGGGCGGCAGCCTCAGCTGCGTGCTGCTCATGTTGTTTGCTAATGATCTTAGTTTGTATGTGTCCGAGTCGGTGACCGCTGTACAATTTGCGGACGACACGCAAATACTTATAACCGGTAAGAAACAGGACATTCACCAGTTGGTCCGTACCATGGAAGACATCCTAGACGTGATGTACCGTTGGTTTGGTACACACAGCATGAAGCTGAACGCTGACAAAACCAATATGTTAGTTTTAGGAACTCCAGCCATGTTACGCACTATGCCTGAAGTTAGGATCAGTTTCTGCGGCGCGGACGTCATTGACAGCAAAGTAGTGAGGAACCTAGGACTCGAAATGGACCGCCATCTAAACTACCAGGCCCACATAGATCGGCTCACACAGAGATGTAACGGTGCCCTGATTGCACTGAGTCACGCCCGACACGTCATCCCCCGATCCTCACTGAAACCAATCGTGCAGGCTCTCGCGGTGTCGATTGTCCGCTACTGTATATCAGTATATGGAACATGTGGTGAGACTCAGCTTCACCGAGTGCAGAAAATTCTGAATTTCTGTGCCCGTGTTGTATGTGGTAGGCGCAAACGTGAACACGTGACTGATGCGTTCCGTGACCTCCGGTGGTTTGATGCCAGGAAACTTGTTAGGTACTACCGATGGTGTGCTGTACATGGCGCGATAGAGACAGGCCAGCCAGAGGCTATAGTCTCTACCTTTGGACTGGCTGCCAACCAGCTACATGACCACGATACCAGGCGAGCCGGTGATATCACGCTGCCGCGCATTAGGACTGAAGCTGGGCGACGCTGGCTGTGTTACAGTGCTGCGCAGGACTACAACCAACTACCAATTGCGACCCACCACGCTGGCTTCCGGCAGCGCCTGCGCGAGTTTATCCTGCGCCAGACGTAGACCGAGTTATCCGAATCGCGATGTGCGCTATTTTGGCATTATCTCTTTCGTTATGCCTATTAGCGTGGTACCTTTTCCTGGCCGGGCCGGCACTCGGGTGATACCATTTTATCCAGTTATTCGTTTTAGTCCGCTGACTCGCAACGGTGAAAAGCCATACATGTTGTGGACCCATTGTTTAATAAACTGTCTGTCTTTATGTCATAACTCGATAGCTAAACATGTTATATATGCTTGCAATTATGCAGTAACTGGGATTAGTTTGCGTAACCTTTGTATTTGAAAATAAATAAATTTGTCTTGAAACGCCAAAATATATTGTATTCATCGTGCATAGCATACGATATGTTAGGCATATATATTATCTTTACAAGGCAAGCGTATTATTGCCAGCGAATAAATCTGAACGCTTTAAGTTGTCCGCTTGTATATCTCCCGCTCTAAAATATATTATGATATTATATTGAATAGCAATACGGGGGAGTTCCGTGAATAAAATACATGAATCAAATACATAAATGCTGTCCACCGTCACCGGACTGGGTTTAAATTTCCGGTCGCGAAATGGTCTAGAGCTAGTTACTTGACATGGTTTCATGATATGAATTTGCTTAGGCTGTCCCCAATCGAAGTACTAGGCACCTCACTCATAACAATCAGGTTGAAGGAATCCCATTGTTAAACACGTTGCAGTACAGCCAATGCATACAAACACATTTAAAAACAAAAATTCCAGGTATTCTCCCCAGGCTCGTCCTTCCGTGGTGTATGGCAAACATCTGATTATGAGCGGCCCGCCCCGGCCCGGCTCGACCCGGCCCGGCCCGTGGCGACGCTTTTGAGAAGCTCATATCTCTGCAACCGCACGTCCGATTGACAAGCGGACTTCTTTGCTTAGCAGCCCCATCTAACCTACCCGGTTTGAGACAAGTACCGACTCATGTAGGTGACTACTACTGCGCGTGGCGCGTGCCACGTGCCGCGTGAGGGGTGTTGCAAAGTATTTTCTCGCAATAACTCTGAAACGGCTGGGCAGATTATGTGCAAATTTCGTGTGTGGTTAGGAACCCCTCAGCCGCCACTTTCACACAACTCAGGGGTGTATTTGAAAATGTTTTGACTATGCACGTGACTGTTTTGACTGAATGTGTTTGACTCTGCACGTGCGCACGTGCACACCCCTGTTCTATATCACAGGAACGGCTGAGCCGATTGTGTTCAAATTTGGTGTGTGGTTAGGGATCTCTCATCCGCCAGTTTCCCACAAGTCAGGGATGGGTGCCTCTGCACGTGCGCACGTGGACACCCCTATTCTGTATCTCAGGAACGGCTGAGCCGATTGTGATCAAATTTGATGTGTGGTTAGGGACCTCTCAGCCCCTACTTTCCCACAAGTAAACGGTGGGTGCCTCGCACGTGCGCACGTACGCACCTTTTTTTGTATCTCAGAAACTACTTGCCCGAGCGAGTTGAAATTCCCCATATATTTACTTCGCGCTCGCTCGTTCATCGCCAACTACGGCGCCTTACTGGTTATATGTAGTATATAGGGCATTGATTCTACCTAAAGGCGGCTTGCAAATTTATTGCGGTATTTTACAATGTATTTCAGCTGCCCTTTGTACTTACTTCACCCACACTGAGCCACCCCAGGAACCCCACCACAAGAACTGTAGGCCGTGACTGCAGTCTGCAGAGCTCCTACCGTTAACCGTGTTTGGCAATGCTGGACTGCTACATATTCGCTCGTATCCACTCGTATGTAAGCTAAATAAAGGAAAATAAATAAATAAAATAAAGGAAAATAAAAGGTGTCGTGTGTTGTAACCATGGGTTTCGCTACATGCGGGGCAAATTGTCTCCTCAACCTCCGTATCGGCATCCCCTGCAAATCGTGCAGACCTAATTATAATTTATTTAGGGTCGCAATAATAGGGTAAACTGTTGAAGCTTATCACCATGATGACCGACCACCCTGAGGTCGGAACCCTGAGGGACCAACCATTTTTTGTCTTGTCCCCTCCTAACGTTTTTTTTTTATCTTGTCGTGCCATTAAATTATCGCATTGCTTGTATTGTATCGCGTATACATATGTGAACTTAACCTTTTGGTAATAAACCACCCCAGTGTTCACGCTTTCATCGTGGATTACTAAGCCACCTTATGTTATACTCATGTCAGAAGCATTGTCGATAAGAGTGAAATTTCATAATATCTGTATCTGTATTTTTACTATATCACCAAACAGGTGGCGCCCAATGACAGGTGAAATCAAAGCAGTTAAAACATTCCCACCCCGTACATTTAAATTGATTGTGATTTTCGCTTCGTTAAGGGCTGAGTTACGTAGACCATATGTATTCGGCCTCATGCCAAACCATCTTGGGCTGGGACATTACATCTTTTGAACTCCACAATGATGTAATTTGTATTCGTCGAACATGACATTCCCCCTTCTTCGGCTGGAGCACCTCACGGAAGCAAAACATATCCCAAGAAGTGGAACATTTCAGATGGATCAATTACTAGCTACAACTTCCGTTTTAAAACAGGCACCCAATTTTATCACACATCCCCTGATGACGGGCCTACCGTATGACGTCTGACGGTCTAGTTAGTGAAGCGATTAGCGGGCCATCTGCTCCAGTCACCACCCCCCCCCCCCCACACACACACACACCCTCTCCCCTGCCACCCCAGTTTCCGCCCCCCCCCCCCCCCCCCCCCCCATCGCCAGCCGGCGCCCCAGTTCGGTTTGTCTACCTGGCGGCTGTGACGCGCGAGCAAATACGGGCCGCGCCGGGGCGGGACGCCTCTGTTTCGCCACCGGCACGCGACAGCTGCGCGCCATGACTGCTGACGTCACACTGCGCCAGCTGTGCCGCGTCGCGTGCGCCGCGGGCGCCGCCGGCTCCGCGGGAGACCCCGCACGCGCTTAGCCGCGTTTGGAGCCGCTGCCAGCCGTCTACTGTCTTACGAGGCGCTGCAGTCTCCTGGAACTGGGAGGCTAGGCTGTACCGCAGGACAGGTATGCTCAGCGGGACAGTATAGCGAGGCTAGTACAGGGGTGGCTATTCGGCAGTACGGAATGCGTCAAGGCTCGACAGACATACTGGAATGGTTAGCGGGGATATCGAACCGCGACACTGGGACAACTCGCCCCCGCAACTTTGGATATGGGGGACGACGTCCTAAGCAGTGGCGTCGCTTCCTACCAAAAGTTAGGGGAGCCGGGTGGGGAAGTTAACTTTTTAAAGGCGAGTCTTCATAGGCGTAGGAGCCGGGGGCAGGGGGGGGGGGCAGCCCCCCCCCCCCAACATTTTTTATTTTAACATTACGCCTATGGGCGTTGCATGGAAAGAATCGACTTCAAAATGCCTCCTGCCCCCCAACTTGAACATAGTTCCTACGCCCCTGCGAGTCTTCCAGGCAACGCCCTTAGGCCTAATGTTTAAGTATAAAAGTAGGAGATACGTCTCTCCGCCCCTCGTCTTCAACGCCAAAGTTATTTGCATATTTTTTCGACTCTGGAGTCTGGAAGGACATCAACATTCTAAAGGTGATTTTCTCCATGCAACGCCCAAAAGCGTGGTGTCAAAGTCTGAAATAAATGGGGGACACGTCCCCCGTTTTCTCATTTTCGACCAGAAATTACACTGAACGAGATCATAAGTCAGTGAGTGGAAATGACTTGCGTACTTACCATGCACTCGACATCGATTAGCAGGAAGCGATTCGTCATCAAAACAATCAAAACGCTGTCATATTCCGCCATAACGTGTTTCTGAGCTGTCTTTAATTTGGCGACAAAGCTTACCTGTTTCCGCAGTAAACGACACTACGCCTGATGACAAAATATAACAAACTGATTAAGTGCATTTATAAAGGCGCTATACAAATGGTAGGCTAATTATTAAAGCCGTTCATGCGGAATGGGCTCACTGACCAGGCACGTAGCCAAAGGGGAAGGGGGCGGCGGAGCGCCCCCCCCCCCCCCCTTGGAGGCCAGGAGGGCCCTTTTCGGCGCGCGCAGCGCGCCGAAAAGGGCCAACGAGACCGCGCGATGCGCAATATCATGGGCTCTTTACCATCTTTAAGGATTACTTTAAAGGTTGGTATCCGGGTGCGAGTGAAACCTGTCTTCTGTTCTTCTAAAATGTTCGCTGCAACATTCGATATTATAATGGGTCAACAGTGGCGTATTATCAAACGCCATGATACACAGGTAACAATCCAATTTATTGCGTCACTCGGAACAAGTTCTAAACAACAGTAATACATTTGGTAGCATGAACGCGACTTTGTTTTTCAGACATTTGAAACGACCTACCAACTCCCGGTAATGAATGGGAAACGGTTCGTCGGTCAATTAATTTTATTTTTACAGCGCTGGCAGCAAGCCTGCGCGACACCAAAAGGGCCTCACTGTGTAACTGTCGGACTGTGTAGCAGCACAGTGTGACTGTGTCGCAGCACAGTCATAATGTGTAGCAGCAGCACCGGACTGTAGCAGCACCCCCGGACTGTGCAGCACCACCGGACTGTGTAGCAGCACCACCGGACTGTGTAGCAGCAGCACCGGACTGTGTAGCAGCACCACCGGACTGTGTAGCAGCACATTCGGACTGTGTAGCAGCACCGCTGGGCTGTTTAGCGGCACCACCGGACTGTAGCAGCACCACCGGACGGTGTAGCAGCACCACTGGACTGTGTAGCAGCACCACTGGACTGTGTAGCAGCACCACCGGAATGTGTAGCAGCACCACCAGACTGTGTAGCAGCACTACCGGACTGTGTAGCAGCACCACTGGACTGTGTAGCAGCAGCACCGGACTGTGTAGCAGCACCACCGGACTGTGTAGCAGCACTACCGGACTGTGTAGCAGCAGCACCGGACTGTGTAGCAGCACCACCGGACTGTGTAGCAGCACCACCGGACTGTGTAGCAGCACATTCGGACTGTGTAGCAGCACCGCTGGGCTGTTTAGCAGCAGCACCGGACTGTGTAGCAGCACCACCGGACTGTGTAGCAGCACTACCGGACTGTGTAGCAGCAGCACCGGACTGTGTAGCAGCACATTCGGACTGTGTAGCAGCACCGCTGGGCTGTTTAGCGGCACCACCGGACTGTAGCAGCATCACCGGACTGTGTAGCAGCACCACTGAACTGTGTAGCAGCACCGCTGGAATGTGTAGCAGCACCGCTGGGCTGTTTAGCAGCACCGCTGGGCTGTTTAGCGGCATTGCCTGGCTGTGTAAGTCATGTAAAAAGTGCATCTGTGGTTTGATGGTGTTGTGTTCACTGTTCACTTATATTTCATTTATAAAATGACCTTCACGAAATCCGGGTGGAAATTGTGCTTCCTGACCTTTTGAAAGGTCAAGGCATCCATACGATCGAAAATTAGTTCTGCAATCAGCTTCACCAGAAGGCTCACGCGACTCGCGTGAGAGAGAATCTCTTTAACTCCCTAATGCCGTGCCCTTGAAAGCCGTCATTTGCTGTTAAAAGGTTGAGAAAGTGAGCTGTACTGTCTTGAAAGAATGCTCTGAAAATCACGACCTCGGAAGCAATTTTAATCCGAAAGCCTTTGCATTCACAGAACATACCTATTACTATGCACAGTACGTATTATACGTATTGATGCATTATGTATACGGATAAGTATTATGCATACATATATGAATAGGTAATTATGTATCAATAGTATCAAATATATCAATATAATTAATACACATTTCGTGCCTTGCATGACACGAAATACGTGGTGCTCTAATATAATATCGCATACGTAATAATTAATGCGTTGCTATTTCTATGGTAAAAACTAGTTTTTGTTCCATGTGGACTGTATTATCTATCTGTACTATGCCTTCCCCTGTGACCGAGCTGCCGACCTTGGACACGAGGGGGAACCACGTCGCATCGGTCTCGTGTCCGTCCGCTCCACCGAATGAAGCGACTGACGTCGTCACGAAACGGCCACGGACGCCGAAATTAAAACCCCGCATAATGCACCAGCTAAAGCGTTACAAGGGCGGACTCAGAACGTTGAAAAGTTAGTTTTTGGGGGTGGGGAAAATCCCAAAAGAGCCTGACACAATCTCTAAAAACACATCGAATTTCGATTCCGGATGCATTAATTGCTGCTTTAAAATAAAACTCATTAGGAAAGTTGCTTACATTTTCTTTTTAAATCAGGAAATAAGCCAATTTCCGGCCGATTTCCGTTTTTTTAGACGGTCATGACCCACTTCCCCCCCCCCCCCCTGAATCCGCCAATGCGGTGTTCGGTTTGTGCACTGAGCGGCGTAGTTCATCTATGGGACCCCATCAACAGAGGGCCGAAATGGGCACTGTGCCGTTGGTGAGGGCTAGCACAAAAAGTAAGAGCCCGCTTGTGAAGAGACTTCCACTCCTCTCCCCCAAAAAGAAAAAAATAGCAGGCCACTTGTCAAAGGTTGGGAGATTTAGGTACCAGGGACATGTTGGTGGAAACGCCAACATGTTTGGTGTCTCTTACGGCCATTTATCCATTTAATTCCACGGAGATTATGACTGACGGTCAGACGTTAAAGGGAATGTTCCACCTTTCTGGAAGTTGTCAAATATATACTGGTTGTAGTCGAAACTATGAAGTAAGTGGTACTGAAAACGATGGTGATATTTTTTTCTCTCTCTCGAAAAGTCACTTAACTTTATACAAATCCAGTTTTACATTTGGGATGATGACGTCATTATTGAGCCATAGACCGCGCTGATTGGCTGACAAAGTGGGATTGGCGAAAAAAGTCGCTGTCAGCCAATCAGCGGCGGCACTAGCCTAGACCCCATTTTGAAAACTATAAATTGAATTGCTTAAAAACGGACAAGTTTTTGGGAAAATGACCTTGGTTTTTTCGACATTTCAATAACGGCCAAAGATAATGACTATCTCAGTTCAAAACCGATACAAAGGTGAAACATTCCCTTTAAAGGAAATAATTCACCTTCAACATTAGTTTTAAACTGAGATAGCAGTTTTGTAGCCCGGGTTGGGAAACCCATATCCGCAAGTTGTCTTGACTGGAAAGAATCCAGCCGAATATATTTGATTTTTTGGCGAAGGAATGCGGTGCTGGCGAAAAAATGTGGTGCTGGATCAGAGGCTTTACCATCAGCCAGTCACTGGTGGGTCCAGCCTCCCAGTATGGGGGGGGGGCTAATTTCACTGGGGCCTTCCGGGCCCCAGGAGCCTCCATATGACCTAAAGGGTACCCCCATTTTTTTCGTTTGTGGACTTTGGTTATATGTTTCGCTATACTATTCTTACGTGTAAGGACGTGTCAATTAAGTGCAAAAATTCAATTGATGTATATTTGCCTCCAAATATCTCAAATTTCGTCATTGTACATGCTACTTTATATAAAAATAAGTTATTTGCTAATAACTTTTGACTGAATAAAACTAGAATAAAACTAGTAAACGTCACTTTGTTGTTATCATCAAGACGCGTTGCATGCTGTGCAGCATGGCCTCTTTCTGACATTTGATGACCTTGACCTAGGGGCAAGGTCACGGCGTAAGTAAGATCACCTTTCCAAATTTGACCTACACGGCGATGTTATATATCTTTGAACTTGTCTCGAAGATAGGAACTCATTGGTTTTAAAATAATTGCGCGATCGTTGATGATTATAAAGCAAACTGAGACATTTTCGGGCTTTCTTTACACCGAGAAAGAAGTTATGAAGTTACTATTCGACATTCAAATTAAAATGAATTAAAAAATTGACATTGACGATCAGGCGTTATTTAAGCACAATCGAATTCCTCGCAACAAGACAAGTTTTAAGATATATAGCATCGCCACATAGGCCACAATTGGAAACCGAACCTTGAACCTTGACATTGACCTTAGGTGAAGGTCACCAAATGTTAGAAAGACGTCATACTGCATAGGATTCAACGCGTCTTGACAAAAATAACAAAATGGTGTCCATTTTACCTTTTTATCTTTATTCAGTCAAAAGTTATTGGGGAATAACATCTTTCACAAAAAGAGCATATAAAATGACACAATTTAGCATATTTGAAGCCAAATAACCATCAATTGTATTGTTCTGTTTGAACAACACTTCCTTACACTTAACAATAATAAAGTCAAAAATAGGAAATACATTTTGCTTGGGTATCCAACAAATACTCAAAATTTCAAAAAATTACTAACTTTGAAATTCAAGGTCAAGATCATCAAATGTGGGAAAGAGGTCATGCTTCAGAGCATTAAGATCGTCTTGATGAGAACAGCAAAATGACGTTTACCGTACCATTCTAGTTTTATTCAGTCCAAAGTTATTCGCGATAACATATTTTGTATATACAATAGCATGTAAAATGACAAAATTTGCGATATTTGAAGGCAAATATCCCTCAATTTTACTTGTGCACTTAATTGACACGTCCTTACACGTAAGAATATCATAGCAAAAAATTACAAACACGTTTAAGAAAAGGTATCCAAAAAAGTTGTACAATTTCGAAAACGCACCTACTAAATTTGCAAATTGGGGGGGGGGGGATAATTTATATTGCCGCCCCTGACGAGCTTGGAATTGGTGGGCTTTTGCCCCTGCCCCCCGCCCCCCCCCCCCCCCCCCCCCCCCCACACACACACACACACACACACACACACACACCACACACCCTGGAGCCGCCAGTGATACAAGAAAATTCACTCACGCGCTCCTCTGCCACCGAGCAGGCAGCAGGAGACCAAAGGCTGTGACGCTGCGTGGAAAAATTATAACTTACGTGTGAATCACTCCAAAATAGCGTCAGACGCGCCACTTTCCCTATCCCTACTGCTACCAAAATACTACAAAATAGGGGAAACACAAACGAGGTAAAAAAAAAATGTTTCTTTCGCAAGAAGTTATTTTTTTTCTCGCAGGTACCCATTTTTCGTCGCCAGTTTAAGGTTGTTTTTTTTTTGGGGGGGGGGCAGTAATTTATATTGCCGCCCCTGTCTAGCTTGGGATGGGGGTGCTTTTGTCCCTGCCGCCCCCCCCCCCTGGATCCGCCAGTGCAGCCAATCAGCTTGCAGTTGGTGCTAGCAAGCGAACCGCCGGCCGCCGGTTGGCACATCTTTAATGCGAGTCTATTCTTATGCGACTACTTCCAAATCTGATTGTCTGAACCATTTTTTTTAATTCGCGTGACGTCAGGACTCTGACTCAGAGAGTATGCATATATATAGTTTTGATAAACAATAATAATTTACGGCCTTCTGCCCTGAATCGGCGCGATATAAGGCCATTTTTGACAATAAAAAATAAATTGTATTAACAAATATAATCGAATCGTGTTTGTTGCTTGTGACGAGAGGAAGCCGCTGATACCCGATTTTAAAGTATTGGGTCATTAGGTGACCTCTGAGGTCATGTAAATAACCCAAAAGTCATCCAAATTGAACATGCGTATAAATTGAATTTTATCGAGCTATAATCGTGAATGAGCATATCATAATGATTCATAGGTGCCACATTCGTAATCAGCGTCACAAAATGTCCTAAAAACTGCAAAATTCCATAAAGGTCATGTCAGGCCATCTGAGGTCAGTGACCTCGGTTGACCTGTGGATGTGAATGACCCCAGTGGAACATATAATTATCTTAAATGGATCCCAAATTTGAAATCAGCGTCACAAATTGTCCTAGAAACCGTCAGAAGCCAAAAAAAAGTCATCGGAGGTCATCGGAGGTCAATGACCTCAGTTTACCTCTGAAAAGGTCAATCCAGGTCACAATTTCAGTGGAAACCACAACTGTCACCTGGAAACACCTTGGCATATGCTCCTGAACAACAAACACTCGGAAACTGCACAAGTAACAAGCATCGATCTGCGGGACGCCAGTTGCGCCTGACATGACCTTGAGAAACAGGTATCGTAATCAGCGTCAAACAGGTCAAGGGTCATGTGGGTTAGAAATGCTGATTTTGTCAGATTATGTGTTAAATTTTTCAAAAGTAGGGTACTGAAAGTTTAATCGTAATCGGTTAAACACTACGCGAGTTATACCAGAAAAACCGAGGGGGTGACATCCACCCCTACCCGGGCGGGGGTTAATGGTAGAATGAAAATGGGCACATCTTGGCCGTTACCATGCGCAGTGCACTGGAGTTTATGCGATGCCTTACAAACAGATTAGCCATTTGTATTTGCTTGACCATTATACCCACGGATTGCCTCGTACACGGTGGCATAATGTTCCTCACAGTTTCACTTGCATTTCGTGTCTCCCAGCTCTGCCCTAGGGCTATGACTCCTGCGGTGCTTGGGCGCTGAGCCCAACCCCAGCGGTGAACTCAGCTCAGCCCCACCGGCGGCTCAGCCCAGCACTGAGCCCAGCTCAAACACTGAACCCAACCCAGCGCTGAGTTCAGCCCCAGCGCTGAGTTCAGCCCAGCAGTGAGCCCAGCCCCAGCGGTGAGCCCAGCCCAGCAGTGAGCCCAGCCCAGCAGTGAGCCCAGCCCCCGCTCTGAGCCCAGCCCCAGTGGCGAGCCTAACCTAGCTGTGGCCCAGCACCAGCACTGAGCCCTGTACCAGCGCTGAGCCCAGCCCCAGCAGTGAGCTCAGCCCCAGTACTGGCCCCAGCTCCAGCGCTGGCCAGCCGCACTCGAAGCCAGTGTATCCACTATCGGCGCCGCACAGTGTACTATCGGCGGCGCACAGTGTACTCCGGTTCCGAACCCGGCGGCAGCGGCGGCAGGGAGCCCGGGCGCTCTGTAAACGTGCACGGTCACCCGGTCTTTAGGGGTCGGCGGGGGCGGCGTCGGCGGGTGCGGCAGCGGCGGGGGCGGCGGCGGTGGAGGCGGGGGCGGCGGCGGCAGCGGCGGCGGGGGCGGCAGCGGTGGGGACGGCGGCGGGGGCGGCAGCGGCGTGGGCGGCGGCGGCAGCGGCGGAGAGGCTCGCGAAGCCGGATCGTGACGGAGTGAGCGCGCCGAGTCCCTCTGAGACGACAGCGCCGTGCGCGGAGACAGGATACCCTCAGAGATCATATGCTGCTGTGTCAGCCTTCTGTGTCAGCCTTCTGTGTCAGCCTTCTGTGTCAGCCTTCTGTGTCAGCCTTCTGTGTCAGCCTTCTGTGCCGGCCTTCTGTGTCAGCCTTCTGTGTCAGCCTTCTGTGTCAGCCTTCTGTGTCAGCCTTCTGTGTCAGCCTTATGTGTCAGCCTTCTGTGTCAGCCTTCTGTGCCGGCCTTCTGTGTCAGCCTTCTGCGCCGGCCTTCTGTGTCAGCCTTCTGTGTCACCCTTCTGTGTCAGCCTTCTATGTCAGCCTTCTATGTCAGCCTTCTGTGTCAGCCTTCTGTGCCGGCCTTCTGTGTCAGCCTTCTGTGTCAGCCTTCTGTGTCAGCCTTATGTGTCAGCCTTCTGTGTCAGCCTTCTGTGTCAGCCTTCTGTGTCAGCATTCTGTGCCGGCCTTCTGTGTCAGCCTTCTGTGTCAGCCTTCTGTGTCAGCCTTCTGTGTCAGCCTTCTGTGTCAGCCTTCTGTGTCAGCCTTCTGTGTCAGCCTTCTGTGTCAGCCTTCTGTGTCAGCCTTCTGTGTCAGCCTTCTGTGCCGGCCTTTGGTAATGGCGGTGCGGTGTTGCCTCTTCGGAGGCAGGACTGCCTGTGGCAGTATATGCCCTCTGTCCGCGGCCGTTTAGGCCCCAGGACGTGCGCTATGGTCCCGCCTTCCACCGGTATTGTATTGTATTGTATTGTATTGTATTGTATTGTATTGTATTGTATTGTATTGTATTGTATTGTATTGTATTGTATTGTATTGTATTGTATTGTATTGTATTGTATTGTATTGTATTGTATTGTATTGTATTGCATTGTATTGTATTGTATTGTTGTGTATGGCATTGTATTGTACTGTATTGTATTTTTCGTAACAAAAAATAACCACATCGTGGCTCCTACGTTACACCTACGCTACACTATTTTCATCACCCGACAGTAGCCATCTCCGCACATTTGAGCGGAAAAACGTTGGTGGCGCGGCTCTTACTTCTGGCGGTAACTTTGTATCAGTATATTCAAAACCATCCACGATGTGGCTTTTCTGGTTTCACGTCGATTACAAGCCTATTACACCTATACCTACGATGCAGTGCAGTCACACGCTTCCACACGCGCAGCAGTAATTTATGTTATAGAAGACCTAAACGCTAATAAAGACAGTAGTACCTATAAGCAACAAGTTGCAAAGGTAAGACGGATACAAATTGTGACTACATCTACAATGATACTACTGATAGTACAATGATACTACGCCATCTACAATAATACTGCTGATACTACAATGATACTTCTGATACTACAATGGTACTACTGAGTCAGCTAAGTCGGTAATGCGGACCTAAGAGCGCCCACGGTCTGCACGGCACGGGTGGACGATGGCAGGCTATTCCAGGCCGAAGAGGCACGATATGAGAAAGCCTTCTGGGTTGCGGCTAGCCTGCACTTAGGTAGGTGGAGTCTGCCCTGATCTGTGGCGCGAGTACGGCGATCCGACACGGCAGAGCGGGGCACAAACAGAGCGCGCAGCTCGGCCGGCATGCCCTCCACACGCAGTATCTTATACACTTTGATGGCGTCGCGGTGCGACACCAGGGTCTCGATCCTCGACCATCCTAGAGAATTTAGAGCCGGGGTGATATGCTGATGCTTTTTGGATCCTGTGACAATTCTGGCCGCAAAGTTGATGAGCTTTTGGATTTTGTGAAGCTGTCCCTTGGCCGCCCCACCCCACACGCAGAGACAGTAGGTGATGTGAGGAAACACGTAGGCCTGAATCACAATTTTGAGCACTTCTTTGGTGAAATAATGCCGAATCTGGTACAAGGAGATGAGAATTCCGTTACATTTTTGAACGACATGCGAGACATGAGCGTCCCATGACAGGCAGGGGTCCAAGACGACACCGAGAACTTTGGTACTGGTAGAGGCAGCCACTTCAGACCCATTGATGCTGAAGTGAAAGTCAGCGCATTTATTTAAATTTTGCTTTGAGCCAAACAGGATGAAGTCGGTTTTCTTTTCGTTCATTTTCAAAGAGTTGGCACAGAACCAGGACTGAAGCTCACAGATAGTGAGCTCCAGACGCAATTTGAGATCGGTAAGACCCGGCCTGTCAGGGATCGCGCAGTCAAGATGCATGGTGTCGTCAGCGTAGGAGATGAGGTTGCCATGCGTCAGATGGCCAGAGAGATCGTTTGTGACGATTGCATGCACTAATCGCTCGGCACTCGGGATCTGCGGGCGATCTCGGTACGGACACGCGGGTGATGTTCTGCCTCGTGAAAATGGTGCTTTGCGTGGAACGAGGTCGCGGTACTGTGACGGCTGTGCCACGCGCAGTTTTGCCAAACTGCACGTGCGATACAAAAATCGGTCAGTTTCCCGGACAACTTGTCCCAGGCCTCACGTCTCGCCCATTCAATTTGCATGTTGATGAGGTCATGGAATGTCCCTTTGTCGAGGACTCTGATGCAATTTATAATTTGAAGCCAACTTGGTTCCGGCCATTCGGGTAGCACCTGTGTGTATGAGTGTTGCCATGGCGACGTGCGCTCAAACATTTGGACGGCCAACCATGCGTCATTCGGGCTCATTCATTACGCTATTTACAACATTGTGCTATTACGGAGGGACCAATTTCCAAACATTTCCCTCCTATGATAACGAAAGACCGCTTTGCGGCCTGGCGCGCCCGCGCGGCCGAGGTGCGCACTGCGCAGCCCAGCGTCTCGTACGGGCGGGGAGGGGAGGGGCGCGGCGGCGGCGGCGCGCGGTGGGCGATGGTGGCGCCGCCGGTGGCCACGCGGCGAAGCTCGGTATTGATCGAGCTGTGAGGTGGCGGCGGCCGGGCCGCGGAGGGGAGCCGCCGCTCCGCCCGGCAAGATAAACTCGCGCCGCGGCGGCCAACCCGGCTGCGCCGGCGGCTAGCGCGCCACCTGAGCTCACGGGCTCAGCGCCGACTCACGCGAGGGGCGGCCCCGGCCCGGCCCTCGGTCCCGGCGCCCCCCGCAGTCCGGGGACCCACCGCGCACGCGAAGCCAGCGGCCAGCGGCCAGCGGCCAGCGCCATGGTGGCGCCGCGCACGTACTCCATATGGGTTCGAAAAGACGAAAAGACGACTTCATATGGCCCGCTCTGTGACGCAGCGGTTACTCATTGGCGAGAATAGACAGATTCGGTTCGTTTTGTCGGCTGTTTTGTAAAATGATGGAGGCTCATGCTGATAGGTCTAAGTGGGGTTTGAAGGAAATAGCTCACCTTCAACATGGGTTTTTAAACTGAGATAGCAGTTTTGTAGCCCGTGTTGGGAAACCCCTATCTGCAAGTTTTCTTGGCTGAAAAGACTCCAGCCGTATATATTTGATTTTGTGGCGAAGGAATGCGGTGCTGACGAAAGAATGTGGTCTGGATCTAGCCCGGGCAGAGGCTATGCCATCAGCCAATCAGCTTGCAGCTGGTGCTAGCAAGCGAACCGCCGGCGCCGCCGGTTGGCACATCTCTAATGCGAGTCTATCCTTACGCGACTACTTTCGAATCTGATTGGCTGAGCCATTTTTTAAATTCACGTGACGTCAGGACTCTGACTCAGAGAGTATGCATATAGTTTTGATAAACAATAATAATTACGGCCTTGTCCTGAATCGGAGCGATATAAGGCCATTTTTGACAATATAAAAAGAAATTGTATTAAAAATATAATGAAATCGTGTTTGGAAAATTTTCAAGATGAACTATTTCTTGTAAGTGCTCCCTCCAGAAATTTAATTTAAGTGCGTCATGCCCCCCTCCAGAAAAAACTGCAAATGGTCGATAATGAACACATTTCCTTATCTTCAAGACGTATATATAATAACTTGATCAATCTTAATATCTCATCTTATCTTATCTTATCTTCCCTATCAAATCTTAGAAGCGATCTCTAAAGAAAGTTGGTTTAAAACCAGCCATTAATGCATAGGTATAAGGAAGCGAAATCCGATGCGAGTTCTTATAATTATATGAGACTTTAAAAGATTTGGCCCACTGGCCGATCTAGGCTTCGAGTTTGGGGGAGGGGGGGTATTTCGCTCCGTTTCGTCAGCGAAAAGTTGTTGACCGGGGGGGGGGGGGGGGGGGGGTCGGGTCCTCATCGCGAAAGATTCGTTAAACCGGGGGCGAGGATTTTTTCCTAATTATCACTTCTTACAGCCGATGCAAGAACGCGCGGGGGCATACTTGTATTGAATGCCCCCATGTTCCTGAGTGGGGGGGGGGGGGCATTTGCCCCTAATGCCACGGGCGTCGCCACGGATTTTTGAGTGGGGGACGAAGTGCCGAATGAACCATCAGTACGGCTCGCGACATGTGAAGGAAAATCAGTTTTTACCTTATAATTTTGTACTTAGGAACGCAATTTTTAGTCATAACTACCGGCTTTACTTGTGTCCTATTTAAAACTATAACAGGTGATAGATGAAAAACAATAACTTCTTCGGAAATATTCACGGCATATTGATCAAACGACGCTATATTCGATAGGCACTGCCAGGCGATTCGCTCATCGCTGTTTGGGATGCATATTCCTAAGGCTAGTTATTCGTGTTACATAGAAAGCTATTTCATACTAATTATCAAAAAGCTATTTCATACTAATGTCATACTAAAGTGGCAGCCACCTGTCCGTCTGTCCGTTCGGATGTCATGTCATCCGACTGCTAAATAACTCCCCGCACCTTGCAGTCAAAACCGCAACATTTGGCAGGTTAGTGGGGATGTAGGGTCGCACTATCGTATGCGAATTATGCGTCGATCCATGACAGGCACGTAGCCAGGATTTCGTCCAGGGGGAGGGAGGGCGCCTCGAAAGGGCCCCCTTCCCGAGCGTTGAAAGGGCCAAACAAAACGGATGAAAAGGCGCGTTACAACTTACAAGGATGGATAATACAGTATGACATGTATGGCATGGGCCATACCAACTTTTAGGAGCTGGAGTTAGCAAACTGTCATATCAACTTTGGAACCAGCGACACCTATTTGGAATCAGCTATACCAACTTGGAATATTTTTTAGGCTCCAGACCTGGAACTGTTAAACCAATTACGCCGCGGAGCGGCGCGAAAATGTTGAGTCTTATGCCCTGGATATGCTTTGTCATTAATGCGTCGCATTGCGTATGGTGCGGACCTCTAAAAATGTTATTGTGCGTTTAAAGATACCGGAAAGTAGCAACATAACACATAAATACGCCGATAAACGGCAAGATTTTTGTTAACCCGCATATAATAGAATTTGTAGTTAAATTGCGCCGCGGAGCGGCGCGAACATTTGTGAGTTGTATTCCCTGGACAACTGCATTCTTACTGTTGAAAGGCCCAGGGTCCCTCAAATTGTAACACCCTTCGTCTTACAGACGAACAATGACCTGTTACCGAATGCCTCTTAATCGCTGACGAAGGGTGTTACAATATACCTGAAAGCTCCGATTTAAATATTTTTTCTTGTAGAGTAAGTTCTCTTTGTATGTAATCTTAGTCTGGGATCCCTACGTGCTTTGGGCCCTTCCGCCGGGCTTCCGGTCTGACCAGAGACCCCCTCTGACCTTCCAAGAAGCCCCTCTTATGTGTCAAGGAGCCCATCGGCCTGTTCAGATGTCCTTCCCGGCCTGGCCAGGGACTGCACTGGCTGCTTTGTCGCCCTGCCGACATGCTCAGGGGCCCTTCGGCCTGCCCAGGGGCCCCTCCAGTCTGGCTAGGAACTCATCCGGCATGTTCAAGGGCTCTTCTGACCGGCCCAGGGGACCATTTTCGGTCTAGCCAGGGCCCCTCTGACTTGCCCATGAGCCCCTCCGATCTGTCCAGCGATTCTTCTGGTCGGACTGCGCTGGCTGCTTTGTCGCCCTGCCGACATGCTCAAGGGGGCCATCCGACCTGCCCTGGATCCCCCTCCGTACTGGCTAGGGGCTAATTCGGCATGTTCAGGGGACCTTCTTACCTGCCCAGGGGCCCTTTCGGTCTAGTCAGGGGCTCCTCCGATCTGCAAAGGGGCCCTTTGAACTTTCCAGGGGCCATCTGGTATGTTCAGGGGCCCTCCAGCCTTCTAAGGGGCCCTTCCGACCTGGCAAGGAATCTGCGCTGGCTGCTTTGTCGCCTTGCGACATGCTCTGAGGGCCCTACGACCTGCCCTGGGGCCTCTCCGTGCTGACTAGGAGCCCATTCGGTATGTTCAGGGGGCCCTTCTGACCCACCCATGGGCCCTTTCGGTCTGGTCAGGGGCCCTCTGACCCTGCACAGGGGTCAGAGGGGCCCCTTGGTGAACTTCCCAGGGGCTCTGTGGTCTGTCCAGGGGCCTTCCAGCCTTCTAAGGGGCCCTTACGACCTGGCAAGAGACTGCATTGGCTGATTTGTCGCCCTGCTGACATGCTCAGGGGCCTCTCGACCTGCCCAGGGACCCTCTGTGCTGGCTTGGGGCTATTCGTCGCGTTTCAGGGCCCTCTGCCGCCCAGTACACGATACACGAGAAACCCATGCATTAAATACTTTGGAGTTCTTGTAGATGAAAATCAGTGGCAAATGCTCCCTCCGCAGGAATCTGGGGGGGGGGGAGGGCATTAAATACAAGTATGCCCCCCCCCCCCGCGCGTTCCCAATTTATCGTAAAATCGTAAGAATTGTCTGTGATTGAATTTGAAGTTTGTATGTATCCATTTCTCTCAATGATAGACAAAACAGCGCACCTGATGCAATTCAAGCAGCCCCGGTGACACTTAACCCGGGCCCCTGGGGGAGGCAGAATCTGCACCTCTCTCGGATTTTCTCAATAACTTGAAAACTTTGATAGATATCAATGTTAAACTTTAAGTTTCTTTATGATGCATCAATTCTACGTCTGCTCAACAAATTCCAATGAAATTCATGCAGCTTTTTGGGAGATAATGACGTTTTAATGACACCATGTCGTGCCAGTTTTGGTGGAAAAGCCAGTTTTGGTGGAAGGAAAATAAATGGTTGAACAATCTTAGAAAAAAAGGGTTTCGAAACAAATTGAAAATAAAAACGCCAAAAGAAAGGAAATGTCATTCTCTTCAAAATGGCAATCTCGTATTTTCGAAATGTTGTGTTTTTTTTACCCCCAAAAATATAAATATTAACATTCGGAAAAAAATCTTCTTTTTTTTGTTGTGAATTTGAAAGTGTATTTCTTAAGCTCGAATACCAAATAAGGTGACCGGCCCAAATCCGCGGAGACAAAAATGGGGGGGGGGGGAAAGATCCCCCCACCCCACCCCACCCCACGGAGAGAGGCTGGATTCGCCAGTGCTCTGACCCGCTCATGGGCCCTTTCGGTCTGGCCAGGGACCCCTCTGACATGCACAGGGCTCTTTTGAACGTCCAAGAGGCCCTCTGGTCTTTCGAAGGGGGCCCTAGTGTCCCTAATGGGCCTCTGAAGTGCTCTAATATCTCTAAAGACCACGCTTCGCTTGGTCTTCCGACCATGATACAGCGCTTCGCGCGGTCTCGTCGGCCCTTTTCGGCGCGCCGCGCGCGCCGACCCCCCTGCGCTCCGGGGGGGGGGGGGGGGGCTTAGCTACGTGCCTGATCCATGATCACAATAGACTGCAATTATAATTATGCCGTGATTATCAGCACTTATATGCGCCACCCGGCTGCCACTAGACTGACTTTTTGCTTTCGGGAGACACTGGCTCGGTGGTCATAGGGGTCAGGGTCAGGAATTTAATAGATATTTAGAAGGTCGGTGGTGCGATACAAGGCACCGTCACTGGCGTGTTTATTATATCTTCTTCATAAGCTCAGCGCATCTCACTGTTTTGCATGCTGGCCGACCCGGGCTGCCCGTAACTGTACCAGGAGGACGGATCGCCCCGGAACCGGTGACTCCCGCTGGCTCGTTGTGCGGGGTAGTCGTTTGTGGACGGCTGGCCGAAACGGATGCGGATGTACAGCTCATGTACTTGGAGTAATAGATGAAGTAGTTATCCGAAAACTACCTCGGTTCGCAAAATTGGAACACATTTGGGCAGAACTTGAACGAAATGGCTTGCATATTACATTTTTTTTAAATCTAGGCTTTTCAATGGATATATTTCCTAGGTCAAGACACGCACTGGCAGATCCGGGGGGGTGGCAGGGGCAAAAGCCCCCTCCCTCATCCCAAGCTCGACAGGGGCGGCAATAGAAATTAACCCCCTCAAAATTCGCTGAAACTGGCGATGGAAATGGGTACTGCCTGCGAAAAAAAACTTCTTGCGAAAGAAAGAAATCTTGTTTTGCCTCGTTCGTGTTTCATCTATTTGGTATGATTTTGGTAACAGTAGGGATAGGGAAAGAGGCGCGTCTGACGCTATTTTGGAGTGATTCACAACCAACGTAAGTTATAATTTTACACGCAGCGCGAGTCGCAGCCTTTGGTCGCCTGCTGCCTGCTGGATGACAGAGGAGCGCATGAATGAATTTCCTTGTATAGGTACTATGGAATCACTGGCGGATCCAAAGGGGCAGCAGGGGCAAAGCCCCCCCCCCCCCCCCCACACACACACACACATTCCAAGCTAGACAGAGGCGGCAATAGAAATTAGCCCTACCCAAAAAATCCGCTGAACCTGGCAATGAAAATGGGTACTGCCTGCGAAAAAAATAACTTCTTGCGAAAGAAATATATATTTGTTTTGCCTCATTCGTGCTTCCTATATTTGAGAGCATTTTGGTAGCAGTGGCCAGTGGGGATAGGGAAAGTGGTGCGTCTGACGCTATTTTGGAGTGATTCACAACCAGGGGCGTAGGTAGGATTTCGCCCAGGGGGCGGGGGGGGGGGCAAATGGGATCAGAGGGGCCTTCGTAGCCAAGGGGGCCCACATCATTACAACAGTACAGTATGTTGCATGTTGTTAAACAACGACAAATAAGTTTTCGACAACGAAAAACAAGTTTATTTTTTCCTTTTTGGGAGTCAAGAACACAAAATTTCGAAAGTCCGAGATAACTATTTATAGTATTATGTTATTTCCTTTTTTCACATTTTTTTATTTGCAATGTTCGTCAAAACTCGAATTTCTACGATTTTTCAAACATGTATTGTTTTTCCACTAAAAATTACATGACATGACGTCATTATCTCCCAAAGTAATCGACCATTTGTATTGAAATGTTGGATAAGACGTAGAATTGATGCAGCATAAGGTACTGAAGGATTGACGTCGATATCTATCATTGTTTTCAAGTTATGGAGAAAATCGGGGATGGGGGTAGATTCTGCCACCTCCAGCGGGGCGCGGGTTAATGCAAATATTATCCTGAATCTTCTTCAATTCGGATTCAGGAAACAACACAGTACGTACATGCCGATTGTGCAAATGTACGATGAAGTTTACAAAATCTCTACACAATAACGAAATAACATGCTCCACCTTGATTTACTTTGGATACAGTTTGCTAAGCAATTCTCTTCAAAAAATACACCGCATTGTGATACGAGGGGTTTCTACAACACGATAGTGTCACATATTAACAAGAGGCATAAAATGGCAATAATAGATGAAGTTGCATCTAAGAAACAAATGATGAAAATTGGCGTCCCACAGGGTTCAATTTTAGGTTCTCTTTTATTTATTCTCTATATTAATGACATCAGCAATACAACAGACATAGGTACATTTTACTTATTTGCTGATGATGTACGGCAATTTATATGCAAGCTAGAAATGTTGAAGAGCTGCAAATAAAGATTAATTAATCAATTCAAAAAAATAACGAGTTTTTCAATGTAAAAATATTATCACTAAATGCATCAAAGACAAATTACCAAATATATTCAAGATCAGTGACGTGACAAGATCTTGACATAGTATTAAACGATACACGAGAAACCCATGCATTAAATACTTTGGAGTTCTTGTAGATGAAAATCGAAAATGGAATAGTCATATATATGGGGCAGATTATTCAGATGATTCTCTAATGTTAATTTGTTAATCGAAATGCGTTAGAATTGTTCGGCTTTTCTTTTGATTAAAATAATATATTATTAGCACAAATTATCATTTTGAACAACTTTTTTACAATAGTCATATATATAGTGTAATGTGTGTGATAAGCCGTAATATATATGAGTTATCGGAATATCCAAGCTTTATTTATCCTCACAGTAACTTCTATTGCAGTACAATGCATTAATTCCGCCCCATCTAAATTATTGTGCAGTGATCTGGATTCTGGGGCAGGAATTATGGCACTAACATTAAAAAGCCTTCGATAGTGCGGAAACGAGCGATTTGTCTGCCCCTGTAGCTCAGTGGGAGAGCGCTGAGCTTCTAACCTTTCCTGGTAGTGCAGCCCGAGTTCGAGTCAAAGTCAAAGCCTACATTATCAAAGTCTTGTACTCCTCTCAGACGTTACTAGCATACAATGAAAAATAATGAGAACTTTCACTGGTCTTCCTTCGAGAGCCTCACCGGCGCTCGACCGGCAGACCACCTCTACCACCACAGGACCATCTAAAAACCAGCAGAGAGCCCTCTAAAGATCGGCAGGGGCCTCTAAAGGCCGGCAAATGGACATCTGCAGATCGGCAGGGTCCTCTAAAGGCCGGCAGAGGGCCCTCTACACTCACTCTACAGATTGGCTGGGACACTCTGCAAATCGACAGGGCCCCTAAAGACTGGAAGAGGGCCGTCTATAGGTCGGCAGGGCCCTCTAAAGGCCGACAGGGCCCTCTAAAGGTATATATGGCCCTCTAAAGGCCGGAAGGGCCCTCTAAAGGCCGGCAGAGCCAACCAAAGGCCGGCAGAGGGCCCTCTATAGATTGGCTGGGGCACTCTGCAGATCGACTGGGCCCCTAAAGGCTGGAAGAGGGTCCCTGCAGGTCGGTAGGGCCCTCTAAATGCCGGAAGAGGCCCTCTACAGATTGGCAGGGCCCTCTAAAGACCGGCAGAGGGCACTCTAAAGATCGGCAGAGGGCTCTCTAAAGACCGACAGAGGGACCTCTAAAGACCGGCAGAGGGCCCTCTCAAGATCGGCAGGGACCCTTTCCAGATCGACAGGGCCCTATAAAGGCCAACAGAGGGCCCTCTACAACCGGAAAGGGTCCTCTAAATGCCGACAGGGGGCCCTCTGCAGATCGGCAGGGCCCTTTAAAAGCTGGTAGAGGGCCCTATCCACAATGGCTGGGACCCCTTTCTACGTAATTACATATACATGCCTTTAGCAGACAAGCAAGTGCTGTTATTTATTCGTGTTACGATTTTGTATCGGTTCGTGGGCGTTCTTTTATGCGACGTAAGACGTTTTGCGGGCGCCTGCCACCATCCAAAACACTGGGGGCTTCGGCCCCAGGGGGCCCTCGCTCGGTCGCCAGAGGGGCCCGCCTGGCCTCCAGGGGGGGGGGGGCATGGTCCTCTTGCCCCCCCCCCCCCCCCTTGCCTACGCCCTTGTCCACAACCAACGTAAGTTATAATCTTACACGCAGCGTCGCAGCCTTTGGTCTCCTGTTGCCTGCTGGGTGGCAGAGGAGCGCGTGAGTGAATTTCCTTACGTAGGTACCTATGTTGTGTGGAATAAGTCTACTAGTATTAAGTAGGGTAATTAGGTTCAGTTAAAAAATCCCAATGGTCTTCTTTTTTAGCTGGGGCATTCCACGACAAATCGACAAAAACAAAGTGCAAAATGACACCGTCATGTAACCGATTATGGCCAAAATTGGTATATGGGGTAACCTGGGGCGCTTTAGTGAGCTGTGAAAGTTGTATTGCAATGCAAGCAGTGGTTCAGGAGATATTGCCTCGGACATGTTTATAAGGTCACGGTGCAGGTCAATCTTTGTCAGTCCATATGGCGAGGAATTTATAAAGCAATATAGCTGTATTGTATGTCATTAGAATTGCAATGAGCTGTTTTATAACATGGTGATATTTTTTTTTTTTTTTCGAAAATGTCCAAATTTAGTACGTTTTCGAAATTGTGCAACTTATTGGATACCTTTTCGCAAACGTGTTTCTAATTTTTCCATTTGCTATTCTTACGTGTAAGGACGTGTCAATTAAGTGAGCAAAAAAATTAAATTGAGGAATATTTGCCTCCAAATATCTAAAATTTGGTAATTTTACATGATA
>JAXIVJ010008513.1:0-35000 GCA_036785665.1 Chirona hameri
CTGTGTCTGTCTGTCTGTGTCTGTCTGTCTGTGTCTGTCTGTCTGTGTCTGTCTGTCTGTGTCTGTCTGTCTGTGTCTGTCTGTCTGTGTCTGTCTGTCTGTGTCTGTCTGTCTGTGTCTGTCTGTCTGTGTCTGTCTGTCTGTGTCTGTCTGTCTGTGTCTGTCTGTCTGTGTATGTCTGTCTGTGTCTGTCTGTCTGTGTCTGTCTGTCTGTGTCTGTCTGTCTGTGTCTGTCTGTCTGTGTCTGTCTGTCTGTATCTGTCTGTCTGTGTCTGTCTGTCTGTGTCTGTCTGTCTGTGTCTGTCTGTCTGTGTCTGTCTGTGTCTGTCTGTATGTCTGTGTCTGTCTGTCTGTGTCTGTCTGTCTGTGTCTGTCTGTCTGTGTCTGTCTGTCTGTGTCTGTCTGTCTGTCTGTGTCTGTCTGTGTCTGTCTGTGTCTGTCTGTGTCTGTCTGTGTCTCTCTGTCTGTGTATGTCTGTCTGTCTGTCTGTCTGTCTGTCTGTCTGTATGTCTGTCTGTCTGTCTGTCTGTCTGTCTGTCTGTCTGTCTGTCTGTCTGTGTCTGTCTGTCTGTCTGTGTCTGTCTGTCTGTCTGTCTGTGTCTGTCTGTCTGTGTCTGTCTGTCTGTGTCTGTCTGTCTGTCTGTGTCTGTCTGTCTGTGTCTGTCTCTCTGTGTCTGTCTGTCTGTGTCTGTCTGTGTGTGTCTGTCTGTTTGTGTCTGTCTGTCTGTGTCTGTCTGTCTGTGTCTGTCTGTCTGTGTCTGTCTGTCTGTGTCTGTCTGTCTGTCTGTCTGTCTGTGTCTGTCTGTCTGTCTGTGTCTGTCTGTCTGTGTCTGTCTGTCTGTGTCTGTCTGTCTGTGTCTGTCTGTCTGTGTCTGTCTGTCTGTGTCTGTCTGTCTGTGTCTGTCTGTGTCTGTCTGTCTGTGTCTGTCTGTCTGTGTCTGTCTGTCTGTGTCTGTCTGTCTGTGTCTGTCTGTCTGTGTCTGTCTGTCTGTGTCTGTCTGTCTGTGTCTGTCTGTCTGTGTCTGTCTGTCTGTGTCTGTCTGTCTGTGTCTGTCTGTCTGTGTCTGTCTGTCTGTGTCTGTCTGTCTGTGTCTGTCTGTCTGTGTCTGTCTGTCTGTGTCTGTCTGTCTGTGTCTGTCTGTCTGTGTCTGTCTGTCTGTGTCTGTCTGTCTGTGTCTGTCTGTCTGTGTCTGTCTGTCTGTGTCTGTCTGTCTGTGTCTGTCTGTCTGTGTCTGTCTGTCTGTGTCTGTCTGTCTGTGTCTGTCTGTCTGTGTCTGTCTGTCTGTGTCTGTCTGTCTGTGTCTGTCTGTCTGTGTCTGTCTGTCTGTGTCTGTCTGTCTGTGTCTGTCTGTCTGTGTCTGTCTGTCTGTGTCTGTCTGTCTGTGTCTGTCTGTCTGTGTCTGTCTGTCTGTGTCTGTCTGTCTGTGTCTGTCTGTCTGTGTCTGTGTCTGTCTGTCTGTGTCTGTCTCTCTGTGTCTGTCTGTCTGTGTCTGTCTGTCTGTCTGTGTCTGTCTGTCTGTCTGTGTCTGTCTGTCTGTCTGTCTGTGTCTGTCTGTCTGTGTCTGTCTGTCTGTGTCTGTCTGTCTGTGTCTGTCTGTCTGTGTCTGTCTGTCTGTCTGTGTATGTCTGTCTGTCTGTGTCTGTCTGTTTGTCTGTCTGTGTCTGTCTGTATGTGTCTGTCTGTCTGTGTCTGTCTGTCTGTGTCTGTCTGTCTGTGTCTGTCTGTCTGTGTCTGTCTGTCTGTCTGTGTCTGTCTGTCTGTGTCTGTCTGTCTGTGTCTGTCTGTCTGTGTCTGTCTGTCTGTGTCTGTCTGTCTGTGTCTGTCTGTCTGTGTCTGTCTGTGTCTGTCTGTCTGTGTCTGTCTGTCTGTGTCTGTCTGTCTGTGTCTGTCTGTCTGTGTCTGTCTGTCTGTGTCTGTCTGTCTGTGTCTGTCTGTCTGTGTCTGTATGTCTGTGTCTGTATGTCTGTGTCTGTCTGTATGTGTCTGTCTGTATGTGTCTGTCTGTCTGTGTCTGTCTGTCTGTGTCTGTCTGTCTGTGTCTGTCTGTCTGTGTCTGTCTGTCTGTGTCTGTCTGTCTGTGTCTGTCTGTCTGTGTCTGTCTGTCTGTGTCTGTCTGTCTGTGTCTGTCTGTCTGTGTCTGTCTGTCTGTGTCTGTCTGTCTGTGTCTGTCTGTCTGTGTCTGTCTGTCTGTGTCTGTCTTTCTGTGTCTGTCTGTCTGTGTCTGTCTGTCTGTGTCTGTCTGTCTGTGTCTGTCTGTCTGTGTCTGTCTGTCTGTGTCTGTCTGTCTGTGTCTGTCTGTCTGTGTCTGTCTGTCTGTGTCTGTCTGTCTGTGTCTGTCTGTCTGTGTCTGTCTGTCTGTGTCTGTCTGTCTGTGTCTGTCTGTCTGTGTCTGTCTGTCTGTGTCTGTCTGTCTGTGTCTGTCTGTCTGTGTCTGTCTGTCTGTGTCTGTCTGTCTGTGTCTGTCTGTCTGTGTCTGTCTGTCTGTGTCTGTCTGTCTGTGTCTGTCTGTCTGTGTCTGTCTGTCTGTGTCTGTCTGTCTGTGTCTGTCTGTCTGTGTCTGTCTGTCTGTGTCTGTCTGTCTGTGTCTGTCTGTCTGTGTCTGTCTGTCTGTGTCTGTCTGTCTGTGTCTGTCTGTCTGTGTCTGTCTGTCTGTGTCTGTCTGTCTGTGTCTGTCTGTCTGTGTCTGTCTGTCTGTGTCTGTCTGTCTGTGTCTGTCTGTCTGTGTCTGTCTGTCTGTGTCTGTCTGTCTGTGTCTGTCTGTCTGTGTCTGTCTGTCTGTGTCTGTCTGTCTGTGTCTGTCTGTCTGTGTCTGTCTGTCTGTGTCTGTCTGTCTATGTCTGTCTGTCTGTGTCTGTCTGTCTGTGTCTGTCTGTCTGTGTCTGTCTGTCTGTCTGTGTCTGTCTGTCTGTGTCTGTCTGTCTGTGTCTGTCTGTCTGTGTCTGTCTGTCTGTGTCTGTCTGTCTGTGTCTGTCTGTCTGTGTCTGTCTGTCTGTGTCTGTCTGTCTGTGTCTGTCTGTCTGTGTCTGTCTGTCTGTGTCTGTCTGTCTGTGTCTGTCTGTCTGTGTCTGTCTGTCTGTGTCTGTCTGTCTGTGTCTGTCTGTCTGTGTCTGTCTGTCTGTGTCTGTCTGTCTGTGTCTGTCTGTCTGTGTCTGTCTGTCTGTGTCTGTCTGTCTGTGTCTGTCTGTCTGTCTGTGTCTGTCTGTCTGTGTCTGTCTGTCTGTGTCTGTCTGTCTGTGTCTGTCTGTCTGTGTCTGTCTGTCTGTGTCTGTCTGTCTGTGTCTGTCTGTCTGTGTCTGTCTGTCTGTCTGTGTCTGTCTGTCTGTGTCTGTCTGTCTGTGTCTGTCTGTCTGTGTCTGTCTGTCTGTGTCTGTCTGTCTGTGTCTGTCTGTCTGTGTCTGTCTGTCTGTGTCTGTCTGTCTGTGTCTGTCTGTCTGTGTCTGTCTGTCTGTGTCTGTCTGTCTGTGTCTGTCTGTCTGTGTCTGTCTGTCTGTGTCTGTCTGTCTGTGTATGTCTGTCTGTGTCTGTCTGTCTGTGTCTGTCTGTCTGTGTCTGTCTGTCTGTGTCTGTCTGTCTGTGTCTGTCTGTCTGTATCTGTCTGTCTGTGTCTGTCTGTCTGTGTCTGTCTGTCTGTGTCTGTCTGTCTGTGTCTGTCTGTGTCTGTCTGTATGTCTGTGTCTGTCTGTCTGTGTCTGTCTGTCTGTGTCTGTCTGTCTGTGTCTGTCTGTCTGTGTCTGTCTGTCTGTCTGTGTCTGTCTGTGTCTGTCTGTGTCTGTCTGTGTCTGTCTGTGTCTGTCTGTGTCTGTCTGTGTCTCTCTGTCTGTGTATGTATGTCTGTCTGTCTGTCTGTCTGTCTGTCTGTATGTCTGTCTGTCTGTCTGTCTGTCTGTCTGTCTGTCTGTCTGTCTGTGTCTGTCTGTGTCTGTCTGTCTGTCTGTGTCTGTCTGTCTGTCTGTCTGTGTCTGTCTGTCTGTGTCTGTCTGTCTGTGTCTGTCTGTCTGTCTGTGTCTGTCTGTCTGTGTCTGTCTGTCTGTGTCTGTCTGTCTGTGTCTGTCTGTGTGTGTCTGTCTGTTTGTGTCTGTCTGTCTGTGTCTGTCTGTCTGTGTCTGTCTGTCTGTGTCTGTCTGTCTGTGTCTGTCTGTCTGTCTGTCTGTCTGTGTCTGTCTGTCTGTCTGTGTCTGTCTGTCTGTGTCTGTCTGTCTGTGTCTGTCTGTCTGTGTCTGTCTGTCTGTGTCTGTCTGTCTGTGTCTGTCTGTCTGTGTCTGTCTGTCTGTGTCTGTCTGTCTGTGTCTGTCTGTCTGTCTGTCTGTGTCTGTCTGTCTGTGTCTGTCTGTCTGTGTCTGTCTGTCTGTGTCTGTCTGTCTGTGTCTGTCTGTCTGTGTCTGTCTGTCTGTGTCTGTCTGTCTGTGTCTGTCTGTCTGTGTCTGTCTGTCTGTGTCTGTCTGTCTGTGTCTGTCTGTCTGTGTCTGTCTGTCTGTGTCTGTCTGTCTGTGTCTGTCTGTCTGTGTCTGTCTGTCTGTGTCTGTCTGTCTGTGTCTGTCTGTCTGTGTCTGTCTGTCTGTGTCTGTCTGTCTGTGTCTGTCTGTCTGTGTCTGTCTGTCTGTGTCTGTCTGTCTGTGTCTGTCTGTCTGTGTCTGTCTGTGTATTTCTGTCTGTGTCTGTCTGTCTGTGTCTGTCTGTCTGTGTCTGTCTGTCTGTGTCTGTCTGTCTGTGTCTGTCTGTCTGTGTCTGTCTGTCTGTGTCTGTATGTCTGTGTCTGTCTGTATGTGTCTGTCTGTCTGTGTCTGTCTGTCTGTGTCTGTCTGTCTGTGTCTGTCTGTCTGTGTCTGTCTGTCTGTGTCTGTCTGTCTGTGTCTGTCTGTCTGTGTCTGTCTGTCTGTGTCTGTCTGTCTGTGTCTGTCTGTCTGTGTCTGTCTGTCTGTGTCTGTCTGTCTGTGTCTGTCTGTCTGTGTCTGTCTGTCTGTCTGTGTCTGTCTGTATGTGTCTGTCTGTCTGTGTCTGTCTGTCTGTCTGTGTCTGTCTGTCTGTGTCTGTCTGTCTGTGTCTGTCTGTCTGTGTCTGTCTGTCTGTGTCTGTCTGTCTGTGTCTGTCTGTCTGTGTCTGTCTGTCTGTGTCTGTCTGTCTGTGTCTGTCTGTCTGTGTCTGTCTGTCTGTGTCTGTCTGTCTGTGTCTGTCTGTCTGTGTCTGTCTGTCTGTGTCTGTCTGTCTGTGTCTGTCTGTCTGTGTCTGTCTGTCTGTGTCTGTCTGTCTGTGTCTGTCTGTCTGTGTCTGTCTGTCTGTGTCTGTCTGTCTGTGTCTGTCTGTCTGTGTCTGTCTGTCTGTGTCTGTCTGTCTGTGTCTGTCTGTCTGTGTCTGTCTGTCTGTGTCTGTCTGTCTGTGTCTGTCTGTCTGTGTCTGTCTGTCTGTGTCTGTGTCTGTCTGTCTGTGTCTGTCTCTCTGTGTCTGTCTGTCTGTGTCTGTCTGTCTGTCTGTGTCTGTCTGTCTGTCTGTGTCTGTCTGTCTGTCTGTCTGTGTCTGTCTGTCTGTGTCTGTCTGTCTGTGTCTGTCTGTCTGTGTCTGTCTGTCTGTGTCTGTCTGTCTGTCTGTGTATGTCTGTCTGTCTGTGTCTGTCTGTTTGTCTGTCTGTGTCTGTCTGTATGTGTCTGTCTGTCTGTGTCTGTCTGTCTGTGTCTGTCTGTCTGTGTCTGTCTGTCTGTGTCTGTCTGTCTGTCTGTGTCTGTCTGTCTGTGTCTGTCTGTCTGTGTCTGTCTGTCTGTGTCTGTCTGTCTGTGTCTGTCTGTCTGTGTCTGTCTGTCTGTGTCTGTCTGTGTCTGTCTGTCTGTGTCTGTCTGTCTGTGTCTGTCTGTCTGTGTCTGTCTGTCTGTGTCTGTCTGTCTGTGTCTGTCTGTCTGTGTCTGTCTGTCTGTGTCTGTATGTCTGTGTCTGTATGTCTGTGTCTGTCTGTATGTGTCTGTCTGTATGTGTCTGTCTGTCTGTGTCTGTCTGTCTGTGTCTGTCTGTCTGTGTCTGTCTGTCTGTGTCTGTCTGTCTGTGTCTGTCTGTCTGTGTCTGTCTGTCTGTGTCTGTCTGTCTGTGTCTGTCTGTCTGTGTCTGTCTGTCTGTGTCTGTCTGTCTGTGTCTGTCTGTCTGTGTCTGTCTGTCTGTGTCTGTCTGTCTGTGTCTGTCTGTCTGTGTCTGTCTTTCTGTGTCTGTCTGTCTGTGTCTGTCTGTCTGTGTCTGTCTGTCTGTGTCTGTCTGTCTGTGTCTGTCTGTCTGTGTCTGTCTGTCTGTGTCTGTCTGTCTGTGTCTGTCTGTCTGTGTCTGTCTGTCTGTGTCTGTCTGTCTGTGTCTGTCTGTCTGTGTCTGTCTGTCTGTGTCTGTCTGTCTGTGTCTGTCTGTCTGTGTCTGTCTGTCTGTGTCTGTCTGTCTGTGTCTGTCTGTCTGTGTCTGTCTGTCTGTGTCTGTCTGTCTGTGTCTGTCTGTCTGTGTCTGTCTGTCTGTGTCTGTCTGTCTGTGTCTGTCTGTCTGTGTCTGTCTGTCTGTGTCTGTCTGTCTGTGTCTGTCTGTCTGTGTCTGTCTGTCTGTGTCTGTCTGTCTGTGTCTGTCTGTCTGTGTCTGTCTGTCTGTGTCTGTCTGTCTGTGTCTGTCTGTCTGTGTCTGTCTGTCTGTGTCTGTCTGTCTGTGTCTGTCTGTCTGTGTCTGTCTGTCTGTGTCTGTCTGTCTGTGTCTGTCTGTCTGTGTCTGTCTGTCTGTGTCTGTCTGTCTATGTCTGTCTGTCTGTGTCTGTCTGTCTGTGTCTGTCTGTCTGTGTCTGTCTGTCTGTCTGTGTCTGTCTGTCTGTGTCTGTCTGTCTGTGTCTGTCTGTCTGTGTCTGTCTGTCTGTGTCTGTCTGTCTGTGTCTGTCTGTCTGTGTCTGTCTGTCTGTGTCTGTCTGTCTGTGTCTGTCTGTCTGTGTCTGTCTGTCTGTGTCTGTCTGTCTGTGTCTGTCTGTCTGTGTCTGTCTGTCTGTGTCTGTCTGTCTGTGTCTGTCTGTCTGTGTCTGTCTGTCTGTGTCTGTCTGTCTGTGTCTGTCTGTCTGTGTCTGTCTGTCTGTGTCTGTCTGTCTGTCTGTGTCTGTCTGTCTGTGTCTGTCTGTCTGTGTCTGTCTGTCTGTGTCTGTCTGTCTGTGTCTGTCTGTCTGTGTCTGTCTGTCTGTGTCTGTCTGTCTGTGTCTGTCTGTCTGTGTCTGTCTGTCTGTCTGTGTCTGTCTGTCTGTGTCTGTCTGTCTGTGTCTGTCTGTCTGTGTCTGTCTGTCTGTGTCTGTCTGTCTGTGTCTGTCTGTCTGTGTCTGTCTGTCTGTGTCTGTCTGTCTGTGTCTGTCTGTCTGTGTCTGTCTGTCTGTGTCTGTCTGTCTGTGTCTGTCTGTCTGTGTCTGTCTGTCTGTGTATGTCTGTCTGTGTCTGTCTGTCTGTGTCTGTCTGTCTGTGTCTGTCTGTCTGTGTCTGTCTGTCTGTGTCTGTCTGTCTGTATCTGTCTGTCTGTGTCTGTCTGTCTGTGTCTGTCTGTCTGTGTCTGTCTGTCTGTGTCTGTCTGTGTCTGTCTGTATGTCTGTGTCTGTCTGTCTGTGTCTGTCTGTCTGTGTCTGTCTGTCTGTGTCTGTCTGTCTGTGTCTGTCTGTCTGTCTGTGTCTGTCTGTGTCTGTCTGTGTCTGTCTGTGTCTGTCTGTGTCTGTCTGTGTCTGTCTGTGTCTCTCTGTCTGTGTATGTATGTCTGTCTGTCTGTCTGTCTGTCTGTCTGTATGTCTGTCTGTCTGTCTGTCTGTCTGTCTGTCTGTCTGTCTGTCTGTGTCTGTCTGTGTCTGTCTGTCTGTCTGTGTCTGTCTGTCTGTCTGTCTGTGTCTGTCTGTCTGTGTCTGTCTGTCTGTGTCTGTCTGTCTGTCTGTGTCTGTCTGTCTGTGTCTGTCTGTCTGTGTCTGTCTGTCTGTGTCTGTCTGTGTGTGTCTGTCTGTTTGTGTCTGTCTGTCTGTGTCTGTCTGTCTGTGTCTGTCTGTCTGTGTCTGTCTGTCTGTGTCTGTCTGTCTGTCTGTCTGTCTGTGTCTGTCTGTCTGTCTGTGTCTGTCTGTCTGTGTCTGTCTGTCTGTGTCTGTCTGTCTGTGTCTGTCTGTCTGTGTCTGTCTGTCTGTGTCTGTCTGTCTGTGTCTGTCTGTCTGTGTCTGTCTGTCTGTGTCTGTCTGTCTGTCTGTCTGTGTCTGTCTGTCTGTGTCTGTCTGTCTGTGTCTGTCTGTCTGTGTCTGTCTGTCTGTGTCTGTCTGTCTGTGTCTGTCTGTCTGTGTCTGTCTGTCTGTGTCTGTCTGTCTGTGTCTGTCTGTCTGTGTCTGTCTGTCTGTGTCTGTCTGTCTGTGTCTGTCTGTCTGTGTCTGTCTGTCTGTGTCTGTCTGTCTGTGTCTGTCTGTCTGTGTCTGTCTGTCTGTGTCTGTCTGTCTGTGTCTGTCTGTCTGTGTCTGTCTGTCTGTGTCTGTCTGTCTGTGTCTGTCTGTCTGTGTCTGTCTGTCTGTGTCTGTCTGTGTATTTCTGTCTGTGTCTGTCTGTCTGTGTCTGTCTGTCTGTGTCTGTCTGTCTGTGTCTGTCTGTCTGTGTCTGTCTGTCTGTGTCTGTCTGTCTGTGTCTGTATGTCTGTGTCTGTCTGTATGTGTATGTCTGTCTGTGTCTGTCTGTCTGTGTCTGTCTGTCTGTGTCTGTCTGTCTGTGTCTGTCTGTCTGTGTCTGTCTGTCTGTGTCTGTCTGTCTGTGTCTGTCTGTCTGTGTCTGTCTGTCTGTGTCTGTCTGTCTGTGTCTGTCTGTCTGTGTCTGTCTGTCTGTGTCTGTCTGTCTGTGTCTGTCTGTCTGTCTGTGTCTGTCTGTATGTGTCTGTCTGTCTGTGTCTGTCTGTCTGTCTGTGTCTGTCTGTCTGTGTCTGTCTGTCTGTGTCTGTATGTCTGTGTCTGTCTGTCTGTGTCTGTCTGTCTGTGTCTGTCTGTCTGTGTCTGTCTGTCTGTGTCTGTCTGTCTGTGTCTGTCTGTCTGTGTCTGTCTGTCTGTGTCTGTCTGTCTGTGTCTGTCTGTCTGTGTCTGTCTGTCTGTGTCTGTCTGTCTGTGTCTGTCTGTCTGTGTCTGTCTGTCTGTGTCTGTCTGTCTGTGTCTGTCTGTCTGTGTCTGTCTGTCTGTGTCTGTCTGTCTGTGTCTGTCTGTCTGTGTCTGTCTGTCTGTGTCTGTCTGTCTGTGTCTGTCTGTCTGTGTCTGTCTGTCTGTGTCTGTCTGTCTGTGTCTGTCTGTCTGTGTCTGTCTGTCTGTGTCTGTCTGTCTGTGTCTGTGTCTGTCTGTCTGTGTCTGTCTCTCTGTGTCTGTCTGTCTGTGTCTGTCTGTCTGTCTGTGTCTGTCTGTCTGTCTGTGTCTGTCTGTCTGTCTGTCTGTGTCTGTCTGTCTGTGTCTGTCTGTCTGTGTCTGTCTGTCTGTGTCTGTCTGTCTGTGTCTGTCTGTCTGTCTGTGTATGTCTGTCTGTCTGTGTCTGTCTGTTTGTCTGTCTGTGTCTGTCTGTATGTGTCTGTCTGTCTGTGTCTGTCTGTCTGTGTCTGTCTGTCTGTGTCTGTCTGTCTGTGTCTGTCTGTCTGTCTGTGTCTGTCTGTCTGTGTCTGTCTGTCTGTGTCTGTCTGTCTGTGTCTGTCTGTCTGTGTCTGTCTGTCTGTGTCTGTCTGTCTGTGTCTGTCTGTGTCTGTCTGTCTGTGTCTGTCTGTCTGTGTCTGTCTGTCTGTGTCTGTCTGTCTGTGTCTGTCTGTCTGTGTCTGTCTGTCTGTGTCTGTCTGTCTGTGTCTGTATGTCTGTGTCTGTATGTCTGTGTCTGTCTGTATGTGTCTGTCTGTATGTGTCTGTCTGTCTGTGTCTGTCTGTCTGTGTCTGTCTGTCTGTGTCTGTCTGTCTGTGTCTGTCTGTCTGTGTCTGTCTGTCTGTGTCTGTCTGTCTGTGTCTGTCTGTCTGTGTCTGTCTGTCTGTGTCTGTCTGTCTGTGTCTGTCTGTCTGTGTCTGTCTGTCTGTGTCTGTCTGTCTGTGTCTGTCTGTCTGTGTCTGTCTGTCTGTGTCTGTCTTTCTGTGTCTGTCTGTCTGTGTCTGTCTGTCTGTGTCTGTCTGTCTGTGTCTGTCTGTCTGTGTCTGTCTGTCTGTGTCTGTCTGTCTGTGTCTGTCTGTCTGTGTCTGTCTGTCTGTGTCTGTCTGTCTGTGTCTGTCTGTCTGTGTCTGTCTGTCTGTGTCTGTCTGTCTGTGTCTGTCTGTCTGTGTCTGTCTGTCTGTGTCTGTCTGTCTGTGTCTGTCTGTCTGTGTCTGTCTGTCTGTGTCTGTCTGTCTGTGTCTGTCTGTCTGTGTCTGTCTGTCTGTGTCTGTCTGTCTGTGTCTGTCTGTCTGTGTCTGTCTGTCTGTGTCTGTCTGTCTGTGTCTGTCTGTCTGTGTCTGTCTGTCTGTGTCTGTCTGTCTGTGTCTGTCTGTCTGTGTCTGTCTGTCTGTGTCTGTCTGTCTGTGTCTGTCTGTCTGTGTCTGTCTGTCTGTGTCTGTCTGTCTGTGTCTGTCTGTCTGTGTCTGTCTGTCTGTGTCTGTCTGTCTGTGTCTGTCTGTCTGTGTCTGTCTGTCTGTGTCTGTCTGTCTGTGTCTGTCTGTCTGTGTCTGTCTGTCTGTGTCTGTCTGTCTGTGTCTGTCTGTCTGTGTCTGTCTGTCTGTGTCTGTCTGTCTATGTCTGTCTGTCTGTGTCTGTCTGTCTGTGTCTGTCTGTCTGTGTCTGTCTGTCTGTCTGTGTCTGTCTGTCTGTGTCTGTCTGTCTGTGTCTGTCTGTCTGTGTCTGTCTGTCTGTGTCTGTCTGTCTGTGTCTGTCTGTCTGTGTCTGTCTGTCTGTGTCTGTCTGTCTGTGTCTGTCTGTCTGTGTCTGTCTGTCTGTGTCTGTCTGTCTGTGTCTGTCTGTCTGTGTCTGTCTGTCTGTGTCTGTCTGTCTGTGTCTGTCTGTCTGTGTCTGTCTGTCTGTGTCTGTCTGTCTGTGTCTGTCTGTCTGTGTCTGTCTGTCTGTGTCTGTCTGTCTGTGTCTGTCTGTCTGTGTCTGTCTGTCTGTCTGTGTCTGTCTGTCTGTGTCTGTCTGTCTGTGTCTGTCTGTCTGTGTCTGTCTGTCTGTGTCTGTCTGTCTGTGTCTGTCTGTCTGTGTCTGTCTGTCTGTGTCTGTCTGTCTGTGTCTGTCTGTCTGTGTCTGTCTGTCTGTCTGTGTCTGTCTGTCTGTGTCTGTCTGTCTGTGTCTGTCTGTCTGTGTCTGTCTGTCTGTGTCTGTCTGTCTGTGTCTGTCTGTCTGTGTCTGTCTGTCTGTGTCTGTCTGTCTGTGTCTGTCTGTCTGTGTCTGTCTGTCTGTGTCTGTCTGTCTGTGTCTGTCTGTCTGTGTCTGTCTGTCTGTGTATGTCTGTCTGTGTCTGTCTGTCTGTGTCTGTCTGTCTGTGTCTGTCTGTCTGTGTCTGTCTGTCTGTGTCTGTCTGTCTGTATCTGTCTGTCTGTGTCTGTCTGTCTGTGTCTGTCTGTCTGTGTCTGTCTGTCTGTGTCTGTCTGTGTCTGTCTGTATGTCTGTGTCTGTCTGTCTGTGTCTGTCTGTCTGTGTCTGTCTGTCTGTGTCTGTCTGTCTGTGTCTGTCTGTCTGTCTGTGTCTGTCTGTGTCTGTCTGTGTCTGTCTGTGTCTGTCTGTGTCTGTCTGTGTCTCTCTGTCTGTGTATGTATGTATGTCTGTCTGTCTGTCTGTCTGTCTGTCTGTATGTCTGTCTGTCTGTCTGTCTGTCTGTCTGTCTGTCTGTCTGTGTCTGTCTGTGTCTGTCTGTCTGTCTGTGTCTGTCTGTCTGTCTGTCTGTGTCTGTCTGTCTGTGTCTGTCTGTCTGTGTCTGTCTGTCTGTCTGTGTCTGTCTGTCTGTGTCTGTCTGTCTGTGTCTGTCTGTCTGTGTCTGTCTGTGTGTGTCTGTCTGTTTGTGTCTGTCTGTCTGTGTCTGTCTGTCTGTGTCTGTCTGTCTGTGTCTGTCTGTCTGTGTCTGTCTGTCTGTCTGTCTGTCTGTGTCTGTCTGTCTGTCTGTGTCTGTCTGTCTGTGTCTGTCTGTCTGTGTCTGTCTGTCTGTGTCTGTCTGTCTGTGTCTGTCTGTCTGTGTCTGTCTGTCTGTGTCTGTCTGTCTGTGTCTGTCTGTCTGTGTCTGTCTGTCTGTCTGTCTGTGTCTGTCTGTCTGTGTCTGTCTGTCTGTGTCTGTCTGTCTGTGTCTGTCTGTCTGTGTCTGTCTGTCTGTGTCTGTCTGTCTGTGTCTGTCTGTCTGTGTCTGTCTGTCTGTGTCTGTCTGTCTGTGTCTGTCTGTCTGTGTCTGTCTGTCTGTGTCTGTCTGTCTGTGTCTGTCTGTCTGTGTCTGTCTGTCTGTGTCTGTCTGTCTGTGTCTGTCTGTCTGTGTCTGTCTGTCTGTGTCTGTCTGTCTGTGTCTGTCTGTCTGTGTCTGTCTGTCTGTGTCTTTCTGTCTGTGTCTGTCTGTGTATTTCTGTCTGTGTCTGTCTGTCTGTGTCTGTCTGTCTGTGTCTGTCTGTCTGTGTCTGTCTGTCTGTGTCTGTCTGTCTGTGTCTGTCTGTCTGTGTCTGTATGTCTGTGTCTGTCTGTATGTGTCTGTCTGTCTGTGTCTGTCTGTCTGTGTCTGTCTGTCTGTGTCTGTCTGTCTGTGTCTGTCTGTCTGTGTCTGTCTGTCTGTGTCTGTCTGTCTGTGTCTGTCTGTCTGTGTCTGTCTGTCTGTGTCTGTCTGTCTGTGTCTGTCTGTCTGTGTCTGTCTGTCTGTGTCTGTCTGTCTGTGTCTGTCTGTCTGTCTGTGTCTGTCTGTATGTGTCTGTCTGTCTGTGTCTGTCTGTCTGTCTGTGTCTGTCTGTCTGTGTCTGTCTGTCTGTGTCTGTCTGTCTGTGTCTGTCTGTCTGTGTCTGTCTGTCTGTGTCTGTCTGTCTGTGTCTGTCTGTCTGTGTCTGTCTGTCTGTGTCTGTCTGTCTGTGTCTGTCTGTCTGTGTCTGTCTGTCTGTGTCTGTCTGTCTGTGTCTGTCTGTCTGTGTCTGTCTGTCTGTGTCTGTCTGTCTGTGTCTGTCTGTCTGTGTCTGTCTGTCTGTGTCTGTCTGTCTGTGTCTGTCTGTCTGTGTCTGTCTGTCTGTCTGTGTCTGTCTGTCTGTGTCTGTCTGTCTGTGTCTGTCTGTCTGTGTCTGTCTGTCTGTGTCTGTCTGTCTGTGTCTGTCTGTCTGTGTCTGTCTGTCTGTCTGTGTCTGTCTGTCTGTGTCTGTCTGTCTGTGTCTGTCTGTCTGTGTCTGTCTGTCTGTGTCTGTATGTCTGTGTCTGTATGTCTGTGTCTGTATGTCTGTGTCTGTATGTCTGTGTCTGTATGTCTGTGTCTGTATGTCTGTGTCTGTATGTCTGTGTCTGTATGTCTGTGTCTGTATGTCTGTGTCTGTATGTCTGTGTCTGTATGTCTGTGTCTGTCTGTCTGTGTCTGTCTGTCTGTGTCTGTCTGTCTGTGTCTGTCTGTGTCTGTCTGTGTCTGTCTGTCTGTGTATGTCTGTCTGTGTATGTCGGTCTGTGTCTGTCTGTCTGTGTCTGTCTGTCTGTGTCTGTCTGTGTCTGTCTGTGTCTGTCTGTGACTGTCTGTGTCTGTCTGTGTCTGTCTGTGTCTGTCTGTGTCTGTCTGTGTCTGTCTGTCTGTGTCTGTCTGTCTGTGTCTGTATGTCTGTGTCTGTATGTCTGTGTCTGTATGTCTGTGTCTGTATGTCTGTGTCTGTATGTCTGTGTCTGTATGTTTGTGTCTGTATGTCTGTGTCTGTATGTCTGTGTCTGTATGTCTGTGTCTGTATGTCTGTGTCTGTATGTCTGTGTCTGTATGTCTGTGTCTGTATGTCTGTGTATGTATGTCTGTGTCTGTATGTATGTGTCTGTATGTCTGTGTCTGTATGTCTGTGTCTGTCTGTCTGTGTCTGTCTGTCTGTGTCTGTATGTCTGTGTCTGTCTGTCTGTGTCTGTCTGTCTGTGTCTGTCTGTCTGTGTCTGTCTGTCTGTGTCTGTATGTCTGTGTCTGTATGTCTTTTTCTGTATGTCTGTGTCTGTATGTCTGTGTCTGTATGTCTGTGTCTGTATGTCTGTGTCTGTATGTCTGTGTCTGTATGGCTGTGTCTGTATGTCTGTGTCTGTATGTCTGTGTCTGTATGTCTGTGTCTGTATGTCTGTGTCTGTATGTCTGTGTCTGTATGTCTGTGTCTGTGTCTGTATGTCTGTGTCTGTATGTCTGTATGTCTGTGTCTGTATGTCTGTGTCTGTATGTCTGTGTCTGTATGTCTGTGTCTGTATGTCTGTGTCTGTATGTCTGTGTCTGTATGTCTGTGTCTGTATGTCTGTGTCTGTATGTCTGTGTCTGTATGTCTGTGTCTGTATGTCTGTGTCTGTATGTCTGTGTCTGTATGTCTGTGTCTGTATGTCTGTGTCTGTATGTCTGTATGTCTGTGTCTGTATGTCTGTGTCTGTATGTCTGTGTCTGTATGTCTGTGTCTGTATGTCTGTGTCTGTATGTCTGTATGTCTGTGTCTGTATGTCTGTGTCTGTATGTCTGTGTCTGTATGTCTGTGTCTGTATGTCTGTGTCTGTATGTCTGTGTCTGTATGTCTGTGTCTGTATGTCTGTGTCTGTATGTCTGTGTCTGTATGTCTGTGTCTGTATGTCTGTGTCTGTATGTCTGTGTCTGTATGTCTGTCTGTATGTCTGTGTCTGTATGTCTGTGTCTGTATGTCTGTGTCTGTATGTCTGTGTCTGTATGTCTGTGTCTGTATGTCTGTGTCTGTATGTCTGTGTCTGTATGTCTGTGTCTGTATGTCTGTGTCTGTATCTGTGTCTGTATCTGTGTCTGTATGTCTGTGTCTGTATGTCTGTGTCTGTATGTCTGTGTCTGTATGTCTGTGTCTGTATGTCTGTGTCTGTATGTCTGTGTCTGTATGTCTGTGTCTGTATGTCTGTGTCTGTATGTCTGTGTCTGTATGTCTGTGTCTGTATGTCTGTGTCTGTATGTCTGTGTCTGTATGTCTGTGTCTGTATGTCTGTGTCTGTATGTCTGTGTCTGTATGTCTGTGTCTGTATGTCTGTGTCTGTATGTATGTGTCTGTCTGTCTGTGTCTGTCTGTCTGTGTCTGTCTGTCTGTGTCTGTCTGTCTGTGTCTGTCTGTCTGTGTCTGTCTGTCTGTCTGTGTCTGTCTGTCTGTGTCTGTCTGTCTGTCTGTGTCTGTCTGTCTGTCTGTCTGTGTCTGTCTGTCTGTCTGTGTCTGTCTGTCTGTCTGTGTCTGTCTGTGTCTGTCTGTCTGTCTGTCTGTGTCTGTCTGTCTGTCTGTCTGTGTCTGTCTGTCTGTCTGTGTCTGTCTGTCTGTCTGTGTCTGTCTGTCTGTGTCTGTCTGTCTGTATCTGTCTGTCTGTGTCTGTCTGTCTGTGTCTGTCTGTCTGTCTGTGTCTGTCTGTCTGTCTGTCTGTGTCTGTCTGTCTGTCTGTCTGTGTCTGTCTGTCTGTCTGTCTGTGTCTGTCTGTCTGTGTCTGTGTCTGTCTGTCTGTGTCTGTGTCTGTCTGTCTGTGTCTGTCTGTCTGTGTCTGTGTCTGTGTCTGTCTGTCTGTGTCTGTGTCTGTCTGTCTGTGTCTGTGTCTGTCTGTCTGTGTCTGTCTGTCTGTGTCTGTCTATCTGTGTCTGTATATCTGTGTCTGTCTGTCTGTGTCTGTCTGTCTGCGTCTGTCTATCTGTGTCTGTTCTGTTTGTGTATGTCTGTCTGTGTCTGTCTGTCTGTCTGTCTGTGTCTGTCTGTCTGTCTGTATCTGTCTGTCTGTCTGTCTGTGTATGTCTGTCTGTCTGTCTGTGTCTGTCTGTCTGTGTCTGTCTGTCTGTATGTGTCTGTCTGTCTGTGTCTGTCTGTCTGTGTCTGTCTGTCTGTGTCTGTCTGTCTGTGTCTGTCTGTCTGTGTCTGTCTGTCTGTGTCTGTCTGTCTGTGTCTGTCTGTCTGTGTCTGTATGTCTGTGTCTGTCTGTTTGTGTCTGTCTGTCTGTGTCTGTCTGTCTGTGTCTGTCTGTCTGTGTCTGTCTGTCTGTGTCTGTCTGTATGTGTCTGTCTGTCTGTGTCTGTCTGTCTGTGTCTGTCTGTCTGTGTCTGTCTGTCTGTGTCTGTCTGTCTGTGTCTGTCTGTCTGTGTCTGTCTGTCTGTCTGTGTCTGTCTGTCTGTCTGTGTCTGTCTGTCTGTGTCTGTCTGTCTGTCTGTGTCTGTCTGTCTGTCTGTGTCTGTCTGTCTGTGTCTGTGTCTGTCTGTCTGTGTCTGTCTGTCTGTGTCTGTCTGTCTGTGTCTGTCTGTCTGTGTCTGTCTGTCTGTGTCTGTCTGTCTGTGTCTGTCTGTCTGTGTCTGTCTGTCTGTGTCTCTGTCTGTCTGTCTGTGTCTGTCTGTCTGTCTGTGTCTGTCTGTCTGTCTGTGTCTGTCTGTCTGTCTGTGTCTGTCTGTCTGTGTCTGTCTGTCTGTGTCTGTCTGTCTGTCTGTGTCTGTCTGTCTGTCTGTCTGTGTCTGTCTGTATGTGTCTGTCTGTCTGTGTCTGTCTGTCTGTGTCTGTCTGTCTGTGTCTGTCTGTCTGTGTCTGTCTGTGTCTGTCTGTCTGTGTCTGTCTGTCTGTCTGTGTCTGTCTGTCTGTGTCTGTCTGTCTGTGTCTGTCTGTCTGTGTCTGTCTGTCTGTGTCTGTCTGTCTGTGTCTGTCTGTGTCTGTCTGTCTGTGTCTGTCTGTCTGTGTCTGTCTGTCTGTGTCTGTCTGTCTGTGTCTGTCTGTCTGTGTCTGTCTGTCTGTGTCTGTCTGTCTGTGTCTGTCTGTCTGTGTCTGTCTGTCTGTGTCTGTCTGTCTGTGTCTGTCTGTCTGTGTCTGTATGTCTGTGTCTGTCTGTATGTGTCTGTCTGTATGTGTCTGTCTGTCTGTCTGTGTCTGTCTGTCTGTGTCTGTCTGTCTGTGTCTGTCTGTCTGTGTCTGTCTGTCTGTGTCTGTCTGTCTGTGTCTGTCTGTCTGTGTCTGTCTGTCTGTGTCTGTCTGTCTGTGTCTGTCTGTCTGTGTCTGTCTGTCTGTGTCTGTCTGTCTGTGTCTGTCTGTCTGTGTCTGTCTGTCTGTGTCTGTCTGTCTGTGTCTGTCTGTCTGTGTCTGTCTGTCTGTGTCTGTCTGTCTGTGTCTGTCTGTCTGTGTCTGTCTGTCTGTGTCTGTCTGTCTGTGTCTGTATGTCTGTGTCTGTCTGTCTGTGTCTGTCTGTCTGTGTCTGTCTGTCTGTGTCTGTCTGTCTGTGTCTGTCTGTCTGTGTCTGTCTGTCTGTGTCTGTCTGTCTGTGTCTGTCTGTCTGTGTCTGTCTGTCTGTGTCTGTCTGTCTGTGTCTGTCTGTCTGTGTCTGTCTGTCTGTGTCTGTCTGTCTGTGTCTGTCTGTCTGTGTCTGTCTGTCTGTGTCTGTCTGTCTGTGTCTGTCTGTCTGTGTCTGTCTGTCTGTGTCTGTCTGTCTGTGTCTGTCTGTCTGTGTCTGTCTGTCTGTGTCTGTCTGTCTGTGTCTGTCTGTCTGTGTCTGTCTGTCTGTGTCTGTCTGTCTGTGTCTGTCTGTCTGTGTCTGTCTGTCTGTGTCTGTCTGTCTGTGTCTGTCTGTCTGTGTCTGTCTGTCTGTGTCTGTCTGTCTGTGTCTGTCTGTCTGTGTCTGTCTGTCTGTGTCTGTCTGTCTGTGTCTGTCTGTCTGTGTCTGTCTGTCTGTGTCTGTCTGTCTGTGTCTGTCTGTCTGTGTCTGTCTGTCTGTGTCTGTCTGTCTGTGTCTGTCTGTCTGTGTCTGTCTGTCTGTGTCTGTCTGTCTGTGTCTGTCTGTCTGTGTCTGTCTGTCTGTGTCTGTCTGTCTGTGTCTGTCTGTCTGTGTCTGTCTGTCTGTGTCTGTCTGTCTGTGTCTGTCTGTCTGTGTCTGTCTGTCTGTGTCTGTCTGTCTGTGTCTGTCTGTCTGTGTCTGTCTGTCTGTGTCTGTCTGTCTGTGTCTGTCTGTCTGTCTGTCTGTCTGTCTGTCTGTCTGTCTGTCTGTCTGTGTCTGTCTGTCTGTCTGTGTCTGTCTGTCTGTGTCTGTCTGTCTGTCTGTCTGTGTCTGTCTGTCTGTGTCTGTCTGTCTGTGTCTGTCTGTCTGTGTCTGTCTGTCTGTGTCTGTCTGTCTGTCTGTGTCTGTCTGTCTGTCTGTGTCTGTCTGTCTGTGTCTGTCTGTCTGTGTCTGTCTGTCTGTGTCTGTCTGTCTGTGTCTGTCTGTCTGTGTATGTCTGTCTGTGTCTGTCTGTCTGTGTCTGTCTGTCTGTGTCTGTCTGTCTGTCTGTGTCTGTCTGTCTGTGTCTGTCTGTCTGTGTCTGTCTGTCTGTGTCTGTCTGTCTGTCTGTCTGTCTGTGTCTGTCTGTCTGTGTCTGTCTGTCTGTGTCTGTCTGTCTGTGTCTGTCTGTCTGTGTCTGTCTGTCTGTGTCTGTCTGTCTGTGTCTGTATGTCTGTGTCTGTCTGTCTGTGTCTGTCTGTCTGTGTCTGTCTGTCTGTGTCTGTCTGTCTGTGTCTGTCTGTCTGTGTCTGTCTGTCTGTGTCTGTCTGTCTGTGTCTGTCTGTCTGTGTCTGTCTGTCTGTGTCTGTCTGTCTGTGTCTGTCTGTCTGTGTCTGTCTGTCTGTGTCTGTCTGTCTGTGTCTGTCTGTCTGTGTCTGTCTGTCTGTGTCTGTCTGTCTGTGTCTGTCTGTCTGTGTCTGTCTGTCTGTGTCTGTCTGTCTGTGTCTGTCTGTCTGTGTCTGTCTGTCTGTGTCTGTCTGTCTGTCTGTGTCTGTCTGTCTGTCTGTGTCTGTATGTATGTCTGTCTGTCTGTGTCTGTCTGTATGTGTCTGTCTGTCTGTGTCTGTCTGTCTGTGTCTGTCGGTCTGTGTCTGTCTGTCTGTGTCTGTCTGTCTGTGTCTGTCTGTCTGTGTCTGTCTGTCTGTGTCTGTCTGTCTGTGTCTGTCTGTCTGTGTCTGTCTGTCTGTGTCTGTCTGTCTGTGTCTGTCTGTCTGTGTCTGTCTGTATGTCTGTGTCTGTCTGTCTGTGTCTGTCTGTATGTGTCTGTTTGTCTGTCTGTCTGTCTGTCTGTGTCTGTATGTCTGTGTCTGTCTGTCTGTGTCTGTCTGTCTGTGTCTGTCTGTCTGTGTCTGTCTGTCTGTGTCTGTCTGTCTGTGTCTGTCTGTCTGTGTCTGTCTGTCTGTGTCTGTCTGTCGGTGTCTGTCTGTCTGTGTCTGTCTGTCTGTGTCTGTCTGTCTGTGTCTGTCTGTCTGTGTCTGTCTGTCTGTGTCTGTCTGTCTGTGTCTGTCTGTCTGTGTCTGTCTGTCTGTGTCTGTCTGTCTGTCTGTCTGTGTCTGTCTGTCTGTGTCTGTCTGTCTGTGTCTGTCTGTCTGTGTCTGGCTGTCTGTGTCTGGCTGTCTGTGTCTGGCTGTCTGTGTCTGTTTGTCTGTCTGTGTCTGTCTGTCTGTGTCTGTTTGTCTGTGTCTGTCTGTCTGTGTCTGTCTTTCTGTGTATGTCTGTCTGTGTCTGTCTGTCTGTGTCTGTCTGTCTGTCTGTGTCTGTCTGTCTGTGTCTGTCTGTCTGTGTCTGTCGGTCTGTGTCTGTCTGTCTGTGTCTGTCTGTCTGTGTCTGTCTGTCTGTGTCTGTCTGTCTGTGTCTGTCTGTCTGTGTCTGTCTGTCTGTGTCTGTCTGTCTGTGTCTGTCTGTCTGTGTCTGTCTGTCTGTGTCTGTCTGTCTGTGTCTGTCTGTCTGTGTCTGTCTGTCTGTGTCTGTCTGTCTGTCTGTCTGTGTCTGTCTGTCTGTCTGTGTCTCTGTCTGTGTCTGTTTGTCTGTGTCTGTCTGTCTGTGTCTGTCTGTCTGTCTGTCTGTGTCTGTCTGTCTGTGTCTGTCTGTCTGTGTCTGTCTGTCTGTGTCTGTCTGTCTGTGTCTGTCTGTCTGTGTCTGTCTGTCTGTGTCTGTCTGTCTGTGTCTGTCTGTCTGTGTCTGTCTGTCTGTGTCTGTCTGTCTGTGTCTGTCTGTCTGTGTCTGTCTGTCTGTGTCTGTCTGTCTGTGTCTGTCTGTCTGTGTCTGTCTGTCTGTGTCTGTCTGTCTGTGTCTGTCTGTCTGTGTCTGTCTGTCTGTGTCTGTCTGTCTGTGTCTGTCTGTCTGTGTCTGTCTGTCTGTGTCTGTCTGTCTGTGTCTGTCTGTCTGTGTCTGTCTGTCTGTGTCTGTCTGTCTGTGTCTGTCTGTCTGTGTCTGTCTGTCTGTGTCTGTCTGTCTGTGTCTGTCTGTCTGTGTCTGTCTGTCTGTGTCTGTCTGTCTGTCTGTGTCTGTCTGTCTGTCTGTGTCTGTCTGTCTGTGTCTGTCTGTCTGTCTGTGTCTGTCTGTCTGTGTCTGTCTGTCTGTGTCTGTCTGTCTGTGTCTGTCTGTCTGTGTCTGTCTGTCTGTGTCTGTCTGTCTGTGTCTGTCTGTCTGTGTCTGTCTGTCTGTGTCTGTCTGTCTGTGTCTGTCTGTCTGTGTCTGTCTGTCTGTGTCTGTCTGTCTGTGTCTGTCTGTCTGTGTCTGTCTGTCTGTGTCTGTCTGTCTGTGTCTGTCTGTCTGTGTCTGTCTGTCTGTGTCTGTCTGTCTGTGTCTGTCTGTCTGTGTCTGTCTGTCTGTGTCTGTCTGTCTGTGTCTGTCTGTCTGTGTCTGTCTGTCTGTGTCTGTCTGTCTGTGTCTGTCTGTCTGTGTCTGTCTGTCTGTGTCTGTCTGTCTGTGTCTGTCTGTCTGTGTCTGTCTGTCTGTGTCTGTCTGTCTGTGTCTGTCTGTCTGTGTCTGTCTGTCTGTGTCTGTCTGTCTGTGTCTGTCTGTCTGTGTCTGTCTGTGTCTTTCTGTCTGTGTCTGTCTGTCTGTGTCTGTCTGTCTGTCTGTGTCTGTCTGTCTGTGTCTGTCTGTCTGTGTCTGTCTGTCTGTGTCTGTCTGTCTGTGTCTGTCTGTCTGTCTGTGTCTGTCTGTCTGTATCTGTCTGTCTGTGTCTGTCTGTCTGTCTGTCTGTCTGTCTGTCTGTCTGTCTGTCTGTCTGTCTGTCTGTCTGTCTGTCTGTCTGTCTGTCTGTCTGTCTGTCTGTCTGTGTCTGTCTCTGTCTGTCTGTCTGTCTGTCTGTCTGTCTGTCTGTCTGTGTCTGTCTGTCTGTCTGTCTGTGTCTGTCTGTCTGTGTCTGTCTGTCTGTATGTGTCTGTCTGTCTGTCTGTGTCTGTCTGTCTGTGTCTGTCTGTCTGTGTCTGTCTGTCTGTCTGTGTCTGTCTGTCTGTGTCTGTCTGTCTGTGTCTGTCTGTCTGTGTATGTCTGTCTGTGTCTGTCTTTCTGTTTCTGTCTGTCTGTGTCTGTCTGTCTGTGTCTGTCTGTCTGTGTTTGTCTGTCTGTGTCTGTCTGTCTGTGTCTGTCTGTCTGTGTATGTCTGTCTGTGTCTGTCTGTCTGTGTCTGTCTGTCTGTGTCTGTCTGTCTGTGTCTGTCTGTCTGTGTCTGTCTGTCTGTGTCTGTCTGTCTGTGTCTGTCTGTCTGTGTCTGTCTGTCTGTGTCTGTCTGTCTGTCTGTGTCTGTCTGTCTGTGTCTGTCTGTCTGTGTCTGTCTGTCTGTGTCTGTCTGTCTGTGTCTGTCTGTCTGTGTCTGTCTGTCTGTGTCTGTCTGTCTGTGTCTGTCTGTCTGTGTCTGTCTGTCTGTGTCTGTCTGTCTGTGTCTGTCTGTCTGTGTCTGTCTGTCTGTGTCTGTCTGTCTGTGTCTGTCTGTCTGTGTCTGTCTGTCTGTGTCTGTCTGTCTGTGTCTGTCTGTCTGTGTCTGTCTGTCTGTGTCTGTCTGTCTGTGTCTGTCTGTCTGTGTCTGTCTGTCTGTGTCTGTCTGTCTGTGTCTGTCTGTCTGTGTCTGTCTGTCTGTGTCTGTCTGTCTGTGTCTGTCTGTCTGTGTCTGTCTCTCTGTGTCTGTCTGTCTGTGTCTGTCTGTCTGTGTCTGTCTGTCTGTGTCTGTATGTCTGTGTCTGTCTGTCTGTGTCTGTCTGTCTGTGTCTGTCTGTCTGTGTCTGTCTGTCTGTGTCTGTCTGTCTGTGTCTGTCTGTCTGTGTCTGTCTATCTGTGTCTGTCTGTCTGTGTCTGTCTGTCTGTGTCTGTCTGTCTGTGTCTGTCTGTCTGTGTCTGTGTCTGTCTGTCTGTGTCTGTCTCTCTGTGTCTGTCTGTCTGTGTCTGTCTGTCTGTCTGTGTCTGTCTGTCTGTCTGTGTCTGTCTGTCTGTCTGTCTGTGTCTGTCTGTCTGTGTCTGTCTGTCTGTGTCTGTCTGTCTGTGTCTGTCTGTCTGTGTCTGTCTGTCTGTGTCTGTCTGTCTGTGTCTGTCTGTCTGTCTGTGTATGTCTGTCTGTCTGTGTCTGTCTGTTTGTCTGTCTGTGTCTGTCTGTATGTGTCTGTCTGTCTGTGTCTGTCTGTCTGTGTCTGTCTGTCTGTGTCTGTCTGTCTGTGTCTGTCTGTCTGTCTGTGTCTGTCTGTCTGTGTCTGTCTGTCTGTGTCTGTCTGTCTGTGTCTGTCTGTCTGTGTCTGTCTGTCTGTGTCTGTCTGTCTGTGTCTGTCTGTCTGTGTCTGTCTGTCTGTGTCTGTCTGTGTCTGTCTGTCTGTGTCTGTCTGTCTGTGTCTGTCTGTCTGTGTCTGTCTGTCTGTGTCTGTCTGTCTGTGTCTGTCTGTCTGTGTCTGTCTGTCTGTGTCTGTCTGTCTGTGTCTGTCTGTCTGTGTCTGTCTGTCTGTGTCTGTATGTCTGTGTCTGTCTGTATGTGTCTGTCTGTCTGTGTCTGTCTGTCTGTGTCTGTCTGTCTGTGTCTGTCTGTCTGTGTCTGTCTGTCTGTGTCTGTCTGTCTGTGTCTGTCTGTCTGTGTCTGTCTGTCTGTGTCTGTCTGTCTGTGTCTGTCTGTCTGTGTCTGTCTGTCTGTGTCTGTCTTTCTGTGTCTGTCTGTCTGTGTCTGTCTGTCTGTGTCTGTCTGTCTGTGTCTGTCTGTCTGTGTCTGTCTGTCTGTGTCTGTCTGTCTGTGTCTGTCTGTCTGTGTCTGTCTGTCTGTGTCTGTCTGTCTGTGTCTGTCTGTCTGTGTCTGTCTGTCTGTGTCTGTCTGTCTGTGTCTGTCTGTCTGTGTCTGTCTGTCTGTGTCTGTCTGTCTGTGTCTGTCTGTCTGTGTCTGTCTGTCTGTGTCTGTCTGTCTGTGTCTGTCTGTCTGTGTCTGTCTGTCTGTGTCTGTCTGTCTGTGTCTGTCTGTCTGTGTCTGTCTGTCTGTGTCTGTCTGTCTGTGTCTGTCTGTCTGTGTCTGTCTGTCTGTGTCTGTCTGTCTGTGTCTGTCTGTCTGTGTCTGTCTGTCTGTGTCTGTCTGTCTGTGTCTGTCTGTCTGTGTCTGTCTGTCTGTGTCTGTCTGTCTGTGTCTGTCTGTCTGTGTCTGTCTGTCTGTGTCTGTCTGTCTATGTCTGTCTGTCTGTGTCTGTCTGTCTGTGTCTGTCTGTCTGTGTCTGTCTGTCTGTGTCTGTCTGTCTGTGTCTGTCTGTCTGTGTCTGTCTGTCTGTGTCTGTCTGTCTGTCTGTGTCTGTCTGTCTGTGTCTGTCTGTCTGTGTCTGTCTGTCTGTGTCTGTCTGTCTGTGTCTGTCTGTCTGTGTCTGTCTGTCTGTGTCTGTCTGTCTGTGTCTGTCTGTCTGTGTCTGTCTGTCTGTGTCTGTCTGTCTGTGTCTGTCTGTCTGTGTCTGTCTGTCTGTGTCTGTCTGTCTGTGTCTGTCTGTCTGTGTCTGTCTGTCTGTGTCTGTCTGTCTGTGTCTGTCTGTCTGTGTCTGTCTGTCTGTGTCTGTCTGTCTGTGTCTGTCTGTCTGTGTCTGTCTGTCTGTCTGTGTCTGTCTGTCTGTGTCTGTCTGTCTGTGTCTGTCTGTCTGTGTCTGTCTGTCTGTGTCTGTCTGTCTGTGTCTGTCTGTCTGTGTCTGTCTGTCTGTGTCTGTCTGTCTGTGTCTGTCTGTCTGTGTCTGTCTGTCTGTGTCTGTCTGTCTGTGTCTGTCTGTCTGTGTCTGTCTGTCTGTCTGTCTGTGTCTGTCTGTCTGTGTCTGTCTGTCTGTGTCTGTCTGTCTGTGTCTGTCTGTCTGTGTCTGTCTGTCTGTGTCTGTCTGTCTGTGTCTGTCTGTCTGTGTCTGTCTGTCTGTGTATGTCTGTCTGTGTCTGTCTGTCTGTGTCTGTCTGTCTGTGTCTGTCTGTCTGTGTCTGTCTGTCTGTGTCTGTCTGTCTGTATCTGTCTGTCTGTGTCTGTCTGTCTGTGTCTGTCTGTCTGTGTCTGTCTGTCTGTGTCTGTCTGTGTCTGTCTGTATGTCTGTGTCTGTCTGTCTGTGTCTGTCTGTCTGTGTCTGTCTGTCTGTGTCTGTCTGTCTGTGTCTGTCTGTCTGTCTGTGTCTGTCTGTGTCTGTCTGTGTCTGTCTGTGTCTGTCTGTGTCTGTCTGTGTCTCTCTGTCTGTGTATGTCTGTCTGTATGTCTGTCTGTCTGTCTGTCTGTATGTCTGTCTGTCTGTCTGTCTGTCTGTCTGTCTGTCTGTCTGTCTGTCTGTGTCTGTCTGTCTGTCTGTGTCTGTCTGTCTGTCTGTCTGTGTCTGTCTGTCTGTGTCTGTCTGTCTGTGTCTGTCTGTCTGTCTGTGTCTGTCTGTCTGTGTCTGTCTGTCTGTGTCTGTCTGTGTGTGTCTGTCTGTTTGTGTCTGTCTGTTTGTGTCTGTCTGTCTGTGTCTGTCTGTCTGTGTCTGTCTGTCTGTGTCTGTCTGTCTGTCTGTCTGTCTGTGTCTGTCTGTCTGTCTGTGTCTGTCTGTCTGTGTCTGTCTGTCTGTGTCTGTCTGTCTGTGTCTGTCTGTCTGTGTCTGTCTGTCTGTGTCTGTCTGTCTGTTTGTCTGTGTCTGTCTGTCTGTGTCTGTCTGTCTGTGTCTGTCTGTCTGTGTCTGTCTGTCTGTGTCTGTCTGTCTGTGTCTGTCTGTCTGTGTCTGTCTGTCTGTGTCTGTCTGTCTGTGTCTGTCTGTCTGTGTCTGTCTGTCTGTGTCTGTCTGTCTGTGTCTGTCTGTCTGTGTCTGTCTGTCTGTGTCTGTCTGTCTGTGTCTGTCTGTCTGTGTCTGTCTGTCTGTGTCTGTCTGTCTGTGTCTGTCTGTCTGTGTCTGTCTGTCTGTGTCTGTCTGTCTGTCTGTGTCTGTCTGTCTGTCTGTGTCTGTCTGTCTGTCTGTCTGTGTCTGTCTGTCTGTGTCTGTCTGTCTGTGTCTGTCTGTCTGTGTCTGTCTGTCTGTCTGTCTGTCTGTGTATGTCTGTCTGTCTGTGTCTGTCTGTTTGTCTGTCTGTGTCTGTCTGTATGTGTCTGTCTGTCTGTGTCTGTCTGTCTGTGTCTGTCTGTCTGTGTCTGTCTGTCTGTGTCTGTCTGTCTGTCTGTGTCTGTCTGTCTGTGTCTGTCTGTCTGTGTCTGTCTGTCTGTGTCTGTCTGTCTGTGTCTGTCTGTCTGTGTCTGTCTGTCTGTGTCTGTCTGTCTGTGTCTGTCTGTCTGTGTCTGTCTGTCTGTGTCTGTCTGTCTGTGTCTGTCTGTCTGTGTCTGTCTGTGTCTGTCTGTCTGTGTCTGTCTGTCTGTGTCTGTCTGTCTGTGTCTGTCTGTCTGTGTCTGTCTGTCTGTGTCTGTCTGTCTGTGTCTGTCTGTCTGTGTCTGTATGTCTGTGTCTGTCTGTATGTGTCTGTCTGTATGTGTCTGTCTGTCTGTGTCTGTCTGTCTGTGTCTGTCTGTCTGTGTCTGTCTGTCTGTGTCTGTCTGTCTGTGTCTGTCTGTCTGTGTCTGTCTGTCTGTGTCTGTCTGTCTGTGTCTGTCTGTCTGTGTCTGTCTGTCTGTGTCTGTCTGTCTGTGTCTGTCTGTCTGTGTCTGTCTGTCTGTGTCTGTCTGTCTGTGTCTGTCTGTCTGTGTCTGTCTTTCTGTGTCTGTCTGTCTGTGTCTGTCTGTCTGTGTCTGTCTGTCTGTGTCTGTCTGTCTGTGTCTGTCTGTCTGTGTCTGTCTGTCTGTGTCTGTCTGTCTGTGTCTGTCTGTCTGTGTCTGTCTGTCTGTGTCTGTCTGTCTGTGTCTGTCTGTCTGTGTCTGTCTGTCTGTGTCTGTCTGTCTGTGTCTGTCTGTCTGTGTCTGTCTGTCTGTGTCTGTCTGTCTGTGTCTGTCTGTCTGTGTCTGTCTGTCTGTGTCTGTCTGTCTGTGTCTGTCTGTCTGTGTCTGTCTGTCTGTGTCTGTCTGTCTGTGTCTGTCTGTCTGTGTCTGTCTGTCTGTGTCTGTCTGTCTGTGTCTGTCTGTCTGTGTCTGTCTGTCTGTGTCTGTCTGTCTGTGTCTGTCTGTCTGTGTCTGTCTGTCTGTGTCTGTCTGTCTGTGTCTGTCTGTCTGTGTCTGTCTGTCTGTGTCTGTCTGTCTGTGTCTGTCTGTCTGTGTCTGTCTGTCTGTGTCTGTCTGTCTGTGTCTGTCTGTCTGTGTCTGTCTGTCTATGTCTGTCTGTCTGTGTCTGTCTGTCTGTGTCTGTCTGTCTGTTTGTGTCTGTCTGTCTGTGTCTGTCTGTCTGTGTCTGTCTGTCTGTGTCTGTCTGTCTGTGTCTGTCTGTCTGTGTCTGTCTGTCTGTGTCTGTCTGTCTGTGTCTGTCTGTCTGTGTCTGTCTGTCTGTGTCTGTCTGTCTGTGTCTGTCTGTCTGTGTCTGTCTGTATGTGTCTGTCTGTCTGTGTCTGTCTGTCTGTGTCTGTCTGTCTGTGTCTGTCTGTCTGTGTCTGTCTGTCTGTGTCTGTCTGTCTGTCTGTGTCTGTCTGTCTGTGTCTGTCTGTCTGTGTCTGTCTGTCTGTGTCTGTCTGTCTGTGTCTGTCTGTCTGTGTCTGTCTGTCTGTGTCTGTCTGTCTGTGTCTGTCTGTCTGTGTCTGTCTGTCTGTCTGTGTCTGTCTGTCTGTGTCTGTCTGTCTGTGTCTGTCTGTCTGTGTCTGTCTGTCTGTGTCTGTCTGTCTGTGTCTGTCTGTCTGTGTCTGTCTGTCTGTGTCTGTCTGTCTGTGTCTGTCTGTCTGTGTCTGTCTGTCTGTGTATGTCTGTCTGTGTCTGTCTGTCTGTGTCTGTCTGTCTGTGTCTGTCTGTCTGTGTCTGTCTGTCTGTGTCTGTCTGTCTGTGTCTGTCTGTCTGTGTCTGTCTGTCTGTATCTGTCTGTCTGTGTCTGTCTGTCTGTGTCTGTCTGTCTGTGTCTGTCTGTCTGTGTCTGTCTGTGTCTGTCTGTATGTCTGTGTCTGTCTGTCTGTGTCTGTCTGTCTGTGTCTGTCTGTCTGTGTCTGTCTGTCTGTGTCTGTCTGTCTGTGTCTGTCTGTCTGTGTCTGTCTGTCTGTCTGTGTCTGTCTGTGTCTGTCTGTGTCTGTCTGTGTCTGTCTGTGTCTGTCTGTGTCTCTCTGTCTGTGTATGTCTGTCTGTCTGTCTGTCTGTCTGTCTGTCTGTCTGTATGTCTGTCTGTCTGTCTGTCTGTCTGTCTGTCTGTCTGTCTGTCTGTCTGTGTCTGTCTGTCTGTCTGTGTCTGTCTGTCTGTCTGTGTCTGTCTGTCTGTCTGTCTGTGTCTGTCTGTCTGTGTCTGTCTGTCTGTGTCTGTCTGTCTGTCTGTGTCTGTCTGTCTGTGTCTGTCTGTCTGTGTCTGTCTGTCTGTGTCTGTCTGTGTGTGTCTGTCTGTTTGTGTCTGTCTGTCTGTGTCTGTCTGTCTGTGTCTGTCTGTCTGTGTCTGTCTGTCTGTGTCTGTCTGTCTGTCTGTCTGTCTGTGTCTGTCTGTCTGTCTGTGTCTGTCTGTCTGTGTCTGTCTGTCTGTGTCTGTCTGTCTGTGTCTGTCTGTCTGTGTCTGTCTGTCTGTGTCTGTCTGTCTGTCTGTCTGTGTCTGTCTGTCTGTGTCTGTCTGTCTGTGTCTGTCTGTCTGTGTCTGTCTGTCTGTGTCTGTCTGTCTGTGTCTGTCTGTCTGTGTCTGTCTGTCTGTGTCTGTCTGTCTGTGTCTGTCTGTCTGTGTCTGTCTGTCTGTGTCTGTCTGTCTGTGTCTGTCTGTCTGTGTCTGTCTGTCTGTGTCTGTCTGTCTGTGTCTGTCTGTCTGTGTCTGTCTATCTGTGTCTGTCTGTCTGTGTCTGTCTGTCTGTGTCTGTCTGTCTGTGTCTGTCTGTCTGTGTCTGTCTGTCTGTGTCTGTCTGTCTGTGTCTGTCTGTCTGTGTCTGTCTGTCTGTGTCTGTCTGTCTGTGTATGTCTGTCTGTGTCTGTCTGTATGTGTCTGTCTGTCTGTGTCTGTCTGTCTGTGTCTGTCTGTCTGTGTCTGTCTGTCTGTGTCTGTCTGTCTGTGTCTGTCTGTCTGTGTCTGTCTGTCTGTGTCTGTCTGTCTGTGTCTGTCTGTCTGTGTCTGTCTGTCTGTGTCTGTCTGTCTGTGTCTGTCTGTCTGTGTCTGTCTGTCTGTGTCTGTCTGTCTGTGTCTGTCTGTCTGTGTCTGTCTGTCTGTGTCTGTCTGTCTGTGTCTGTCTGTCTGTGTCTGTCTGTCTGTGTCTGTCTGTCTGTGTCTGTCTGTCTGTGTCTGTCTGTCTGTGTCTGTCTGTCTGTGTCTGTCTGTCTGTGTCTGTCTGTCTGTGTCTGTCTGTCTGTGTCTGTCTGTCTGTGTCTGTCTGTCTGTGTCTGTCTGTCTGTGTCTGTCTGTCTGTGTCTGTCTGTCTGTGTCTGTCTGTCTGTGTCTGTCTGTCTGTGTCTGTCTGTCTGTGTCTGTCTGTCTGTGTCTGTCTGTCTGTGTCTGTCTGTCTGTGTCTGTCTGTCTGTGTCTGTCTGTCTGTGTCTGTCTGTCTGTGTCTGTCTGTCTGTGTCTGTCTGTCTGTGTCTGTCTGTCTGTGTCTGTCTGTCTGTGTCTGTCTGTCTGTGTCTGTCTGTCTGTGTCTGTCTGTCTGTGTCTGTCTGTCTGTGTCTGCTTGTCTGTGTCTGTCTGTCTGTGTCTGTCTGTGTCTGTCTGTCTGTGTCTGTCTGTCTGTGTCTGTCTGTCTGTCTGTGTCTGTCTGTCTGTGTCTGTCTGTCTGTGTCTGTCTGTCTGTGTCTGTCTGTCTGTGTCTGTCTGTCTGTGTCTGTCTGTCTGTCTGTGTCTGTCTGTCTGTGTCTGTCTGTCTGTGTCTGTCTGTCTGTGTCTGTCTGTCTGTGTCTGTCTGTCTGTGTCTGTCTGTCTGTCTGTCTGTCTGTCTGTCTGTCTGTCTGTCTGTCTGTCTGTCTGTCTGTCTGTCTGTCTGTCTGTCTGTCTGTCTGTCTGTCTGTCTGTCTGTCTGTCTGTCTGTCTGTGTCTGTCTGTCTGTGTCTGTCTGTCTGTCTGTCTGTCTGTCTGTCTGTCTGTGTCTGTCTGTCTGTCTGTCTGTCTGTCTGTCTGTCTGTCTGTCTGTCTGTCTGTGTCTGTCTGTCTGTATGTGTCTGTCTGTCTGTCTGTGTCTGTCTGTCTGTGTCTGTCTGTCTGTGTCTGTCTGTCTGTGTCTGTCTGTCTGTGTCTGTCTGTCTGTGTCTGTCTGTCTGTGTCTGTCTGTCTGTGTCTGTCTGTCTGTGTCTGTCTGTCTGTGTCTGTCTGTCTGTGTCTGTCTGTCTGTGTCTGTCTGTCTGTGTCTGTCTGTCTGTGTCTGTCTGTCTGTGTCTGTCTGTCTGTGTCTGTCTGTCTGTCTGTGTCTGTCTGTCTGTGTCTGTCTGTCTGTCTGTGTCTGTCTGTCTGTGTCTGTCTGTCTGTGTCTGTCTGTCTGTGTCTGTCTGTCTGTGTCTGTCTGTCTGTGTCTGTCTGTCTGTGTCTGTCTGTCTGTGTCTGTCTGTCTGTGTCTGTCTGTCTGTGTCTGTCTGTCTGTCTGTGTCTGTCTGTCTGTGTCTGTCTGTCTGTGTCTGTCTGTCTGTGTCTGTCTGTCTGTGTCTGTCTGTCTGTGTCTGTCTGTCTGTGTCTGTCTGTCTGTGTCTGTCTGTCTGTGTCTGTCTGTCTGTGTCTGTCTGTCTGTGTCTGTCTGTCTGTGTCTGTCTGTCTGTGTCTGTCTGTCTGTGTCTGTCTGTCTGTGTCTGTCTGTCTGTGTCTGTCTGTCTGTGTCTGTCTGTCTGTGTCTGTCTGTCTGTGTCTGTCTGTCTGTGTCTGTCTGTCTGTGTCTGTCTGTCTGTGTCTGTCTGTCTGTGTCTGTCTGTCTGTGTCTGTCTGTCTGTGTCTGTCTGTCTGTGTCTGTCTGTCTGTGTCTGTCTGTCTGTGTCTGTCTGTCTGTGTCTGTCTGTCTGTGTCTGTCTGTCTGTGTCTGTCTGTCTGTGTCTGTCTGTCTGTGTCTGTCTGTCTGTGTCTGTCTGTCTGTGTCTGTCTGTCTGTGTCTGTCTGTCTGTGTCTGTCTGTCTGTGTCTGTCTGTCTGTGTCTGTCTGTCTGTGTCTGTCTGTCTGTGTCTGTCTGTCTGTGTCTGTCTGTCTGTGTCTGTCTGTCTGTGTCTGTCTGTCTGTGTCTGTCTGTCTGTGTCTGTCTGTCTGTGTCTGTCTGTCTGTGTCTGTCTGTCTGTGTCTGTCTGTCTGTGTCTGTCTGTCTGTGTCTGTCTGTCTGTGTCTGTCTGTCTGTGTCTGTCTGTCTGTGTCTGTCTGTCTGTGTCTGTCTGTCTGTGTCTGTCTGTCTGTTTCTGTCTGTCTGTTTCTGTCTGTCTGTGTCTGTCTGTCTCTGTATGTCTGTCTGTGTCTGTCTGTCTGTGTATGTGTCTGTCTGTCTGTGTCTGTCTGTCCGTGTTTGTCTGTGTATGTCTGTCTGTGTCTGTCTGTCTGTGTCTGTCTGTCTGTGTCTGTCTGTCTGTGTCTGCCTGTCTGTGTCTGCCTGTCTGTGTCTGTCTGTCTGTGTCTGTCTGTCTGTGTATGTCTGTATGTGTCTGTCTGTGTCTGTCTGTGTCTGTCTGTGTCTGTCTGTGCCTGTGTCTGTCTGTCTGTCTGTATGTCTGTCTGCTCGTCAGGCTGCGTGCCGCCCGCGTGCTGCTGGTAAACATGGGCGGACTCGGGGCTGAGGTGGCCAAGAACCTGATCTTGGCCGGCGTGAAGTCGCTGACCATGCTGGACCCGGCTGAGGTCACACCATCGGAGGCCAGCTGCCAGTTCTTTGTGCCCGCCGACCGGCTGGGATCTAACGTGAGTCGTCACTCTGACCGGCTGGGAGCTAACGTGAGTCGTCACTCTTACCGGCTGGGAGGTAACGTGAGTCGTCACTCTGACCGGCTGGGAGCTAACCTGATTCGTCACTCTGACCGGCTGGGATCTAACGTGAGTCGTCACTCTGACCGGCTGGGAGCTAACGTGAGTCGTCACTCTGACCGGCTGGGAGGTAACGTGAGTCGTCACTCTGACCGGCTGGGAGGTAACGTGAGTCGTCACTCTGACCGGCTGGGAGGTAACGTGAGTCGTCACTCTGACCGGCTGGGAGCTAACGTGAGTCGTCACTCTGACCGGCTGGGAGGTAACGTGAGTCGTCACTCTGACCGGCTGGGAGCTAACGTGAGTCGTCACTCTGACCGGCTGGGATCTAACGTGAGTCGTCACTCTGACCGGCTGGGAGCTAACCTGATTCGTCACTCTGACCGGCTGGGCGCTAATCTGATTCGTCCGTGTGTCTATCACTGCCACGAGCCGCATCAGCTCGGATGTAGAACTGCAGACGCAATGACCCGTGACAATGCTCGGTTTACTGTGGTGGTTGCAGCTGTTATCTGTGCATTTTCCATATCGAGTATCCTCGAATGTGAGGGAACATTTCCGGTTTTGTTCGAATTTTGTCTTATTTTTGTATAATGATGTTTGGGAATTACTGGGAAATTTAAGAAATCACTGGGTATCGGGGTATGTGTTATCTTCCGTTAAAGTAGTTCCGTTTACTAAAGGTAATCAGTACCAACACGAGCGGATGCCTCTCAATTCAGGCCAAGGGCTCTGGCCGCCTGCTGCTCGGCTGAGCCAGCTGTTCGAGCTGTCTGTTTGGTCCTCACCTGCGTCTCCTGCGCTGTGTGTTGTGTATACCAGATGACTGTTTCGCCCTCACCTGCGTCTCCTGCGCTGTGTGTTGTGTATACCAGATGACTGTTTCGCCCTCACCTGCGTCTCCTGCGCTGTGTGTTGTGTATGCCAGCTGATTGTTTCGCCCTCACCTGCGTCTCCTGCGCTGTGTGTTGTGTATGTCAGGCGACTGTTTCGCCCTCACCTGCGTCTCCTGCGCTGTGTGTTGTGTATACCAGCTGTCTGTTTCGCCCTCACCTGCGTCTCCTGCGCTGTGTGTTGTGTATACCAGCTGTCTGTTTCGCCCTCACCTGCGTCTCCTGCGCTGTGTGTTGTGTATGCCAGCTGTCTGTTTGGTCCTCACCTGCGTCTCCTGCGCTGTGTGTTGTGTATGCCAGCTGTCTGTTTGGTCCTCACCTGCGTCTCCTGCGCTGTGTGTTGTGTATGCCAGCTGTCTGTTTCGCCCTCACCTGCGTCTCCTGCGCTGTGTGTTGTGTATGCCAGCTGATTGTTTCGCCCTCACCTGCGTGTCCTGCGCTGTGTGTTGTGTATCCCAGGTGTCTGTTTCGCCCTCACCTGCGTCTCCTGCGCTGTGTGTTGTGTATGCCAGGTGACTGTTTCGCCCTCACCTGCGTCTCCTGCGCTGTGTGTTGTGTATGCCAGGTGACTGTTTCGCCCTCACCTGCGTCTCCTGCGCTGTGTGTTGTGTATGCCAGCTGATTGTTTCGCCCTCACCTGCGTCTCCTGCGCTGTGTGTTGTGTATACCAGATGACTGTTTCGCCCTCACCTGCGTCTCCTGCGCTGTGTGTTGTGTATACCAGCTGTCTGTTTCGCCCTCACCTGCGTCTCCTGCGCTGTGTGTTGTGTATACCAGCTGTCTGTTTCGCCCTCACCTGCGTCTCCTGCGCTGTAGTCAGCTGTGTGCTGTCCGCTGTGTGCTGTCCGCTGCCAGCTGTGTGCTGTGTGCTGCCAGCTGTGTGCTGTGTGCTTCCAGCTGTGTGCTGCCAGCTGTGTGCTGTGTAGTCAGCTGTGTGCTGTGTATTCAGCTGTGTGCTGCCAGCTGTGTGCTGTGTATTCAGCTGTGTGCTGCCAGCTGTGTGCTGTGTATTCAGCTGTGTGCTGCCAGCTGTGTGCTGTGTATTCAGCTGTGTGCTGCCAGCTGTGTGCTGTGTATTCAGCTATGTGCTGCCAGCTGTGTGCTGTGTATTCAGCTGTGTGCTGCCAGCTGTGTGCTGTGTATTCAGCTGTGTGCTGCCAGCTGTGTGCTGTGTATTCAGCTGTGTGCTGCCAGCTGTGTGCTGTGTAATCAGCTGTGTGCTGCCAGCTGTGTGCTGTGTATTCAGCTGTGTGCTGTGTATTCAGCTGTGTGCTGTGTATTCAGCTGTGTGCTGTGTATTCAGCTGTGTGCTGTGTATTCAGCTGTGTGCTGTGTATTCAGCTGTGTGCTGTGTATTCAGCTGTGTGCTGTGTATTCAGCTGTGTGTTGTGTATTCAGCTGTGTGCTGTGTATTCAGCTGTGTGCTGTGTATTCAGCTGTGTGCTGTGTATTCAGCTGTGTGCTGTGTATTCAGCTGTGTACTGTGTATTCAGCTGTGTGCTGTGTATTCAGCTGTGTGCTGTGTATTCAGCTGTGTGCTGTGTATTCAGCTGTGTGCTGTGTATTCAGCTGTGTGCTGTGTATTCTGCTGTGTATTCAGCTGTGTGCTGTGTATTCAGCTGTGTGCTGTGTATTCAGCTGTGTGCTGTGTATTCAGCTGTGTGCTGTGTATTCAGCTGTGTGCTGTGTATTCAGCTGTGTGCTGTGTATTCAGCTGTGTGCTGTGTATTCAGCTGTGTGCTGTGTATTCAGCTGTGTGCTGTGTATTCAGCTGTGTGCTGTGTATTCAGCTGTGTGCTGTGTATTCAGCTGTGTGCTGTGTATTCAGCTGTGTGCTGTGTATTCAGCTGTGTGCTGTGTATTCAGCTGTGTGCTGTGTATTCAGCTGTGTGCTGTGTAGTCAGCTGTGTGCTGCCAGCTGTGTGCTGCCAGCTGTGTGCTGTGTATTCAGCTGTGTGCTGCCAGCTGTGTGCTGTGTATTCAGCTGTGTGCTGCCAGCTGTGTGCTGTGTATTCAGCTATGTGCTGCCAGCTGTGTGCTGTGTATTCAGCTGTGCTGCCAGCTGTGTGCTGTGTATTCAGCTGTGTGCTGTGTATTCAGCTGTGTGCTGTGTATTCAGCTGTGTGCTGTGTATTCAGCTGTGTGCTGTGTATTCAGCTGTGTGCTGTGTATTCAGCTGTGTGCTGTGTATTCAGCTGTGTGCTGTGTGTTCAGCTGTGTGCTGTGTATTCAGCTGTGTGCTGTGTATTCAGCTGTGTGCTGTGTAGTCAGCTGTGTGCTGCCAGCTGTGTGCTGCCAGCTGTGTGCTGTGTATTCAGCTGTGTGCTGCCAGCTGTGTGCTGTGTATTCAGCTGTGTGCTGCCAGCTGTGTGCTGTGTAATCAGCTGGGTATGCAGTATGTACCCCTGCTGCAGCTGTGTGTGGCAGGCTGCCGATGGCTGGCGGCCTCTGGTACTGCCACTGTGACCCCGTGTGACCCGGCAGCGGGCCGAGGCCTCTGTGGAGCGAGCCCAGCGGCTGAACCCGATGGTCTCCGTGACGGCCGAGACGTTTGCCAGTTCAGCGCTCACGGAGGAGCACGTAGCGCGCTACGACGTGTTGGTGGCCACCGGCTGTCCAGACCAGGAGTTGGCGCGCCTGAACGCGCTCTGCCGGCGCCGCCGCCTGCTGTTCCTGGCCGGCGACGTGTACGGCTTCTACGGCTTCATGTTCGCCGACCTCGGCCGACACGAGTTCGCCGAGTAAGTACCGAACTGAGCGAGGAGCGATTGCCGCGCTGCTCTGGTGTGGGTCTGACATTGTCTTAGCTGCTCTGGTGTGGGTCTGACATTGTCTTAGCTGCTCTGGTGTGGGTCTGGCGATTGTCTTAGCTGCTCTGGTGTGGGTCTGG